>JAQFYM010002375.1:0-24099 GCA_034694785.1 Agrenia bidenticulata | reverse complement strand
ATAATTTTTTTTCTTACAGACTTTATATAAAGTAATTTTTGTACAGGGCTTTTTTTGTATGTAAGTTGCATTTCAATTTTTATTTTTCATATATGGTGTAAAAATTGCTTTAAAACAAGTAAATAATCCATCATTGTTACATTGTAGATGGTAACCTTTTATATGATATTGCATTAAATTATAACATAAAATGTACGGTTTGCATTCTGATTGTATGCTAGAATATAGTCTTTCATGATTTGCATGTTCAAAAAAGTAAAGTATGAATATTTAAGGCTCCGGTGCATACTTGAAAATTTAAAACATAAGTTATTTTTTTTCTACTAATTATCTTTGGTATTTTTATATGGGCATTTTTTTGTATGTATTTAATATTCGTTAGTGTTGTACATCATGTACGTTGCATTAGTCGCTTACCATTTATAAAGCATCTTAAGGTCTTAACTTAACTAGAAAAAATTGTATATCATATCATAGATGTGTAAGTCAATGCGCTAAAATGTTATAGTGTAGTGTAAAACCTCCTGATATGTATTTGAATATCACCAAAAAGCCCGAAACTAAATTTATAAATTTTATCTCAAGAAGAAAAATCGTATAGTAAAAAAGCCAAGCTACATACGTTTACGAAAATTTTGGTTAAATTATGTTTAATTGCGCATACCAAGCCACAGCAAAAATCTACCCGTATCAAAAAAAAACCAATAAAAAGATTTGAAAATAATCATATACGAGCCTATTCTACCAACTTTGTATTTATGCATGTCATTTCTGTTTTGACTATTAGCTGGTAAACATAGCTTTGACGTTTTAATATATTTTGTTCTACTCTAATTAAGCATAAAATTATTCTTTTCGTTTACTTTTGTTGTAAAAAATTGTCCGCTGCATTTATACTGTATAGCAAATCGTATAAGTATATGAATTTTCTTGTTATTGGTCTTGTATTTCAATGTCTTAAAAGGTGATTTGAATTAGCAAATTGCTCGACTTTGGATTTTTTTAATTTTTTTGCGCGTAGGTGTGCATTGAGAGATCGTTGTACAGGAAAAAGTTGGTACGAATTGTAGGAGACAACTTGTGCATAATCATTATATACTACTGATTTGCACGCGATTGAAAGTATCATTGTCTCAAAATAAAATATATTACTGCACGTAAGAGTAAAAAAACATGATAAACCACCAAAAAATCATCAGGTACATATTCCTTTATCGATTTATCATAGAATTGGTAATCTTTAGCATTTTTATGCGTTTTTGGATTGAATTTTTAAGATTCGGATTTCTAAACAATATAAAAAAATTACATACACCCCCCGTAAAATAATCCTGGATACGCCACTGATATAAAGTATTCCAATAACCATTCATAGAATTCTGTAAAATATAGATACTGTTTTTTTTGTAAATAAAAGTGTTTATTTAAATGTTGAGTCAAAAAAAGGTATATAAGTTTTGCTCAAATTTTAAAGCATAAAAAGTAGTTACAGTTTTTGTGTTTTGTTTTACTAGTTACTAATATGTTTAGTTTTAATAATAACTTTTGTTATTGGAGGCAAATTACCTTTTTTTAAAAAAATGATGTTGATTAGATAAACTTTTTGTGTTTAAATTTTTTTACATATAAAATAAAACGTAGCACCTGCAAGTTTTTTACGAAAAGTCAAGAGAGTTGTTATTTTGGTAGGGGTTGCTAATTTGAATGGTATTTGTAAGGCTCTGATTTTTCATAAAAAACATCTAACTTGTAATGCCTATCTAATTTTAGAATAAAACAGATTAACAGTTTATTCCTTTGTAGAAACAAAATTTTAGCAGGTCATTCCAAGTAGAATACAAATACCTTTCCGTTTGCATAGTTTCTACGAAGTATACAAAAAAAGCAACAGAACATTGTTTATTTTGCAGTTAGTTTGCGGTATTCTGTAAAACAAAAAATTTTGTGCTTTATAAGCATTAAGTAAATATAAATCAGAGTATTTTTATATATATATGAGGAATTTTTAAAATTTCCTTTTAAATGCATTATATATATATACATAAATGGAGAATTTTTTCTTTTCTGTGTAAAGACGCTGTCAAAGGACACAGCGAAATTTTTGGATAGTTCTTGACAATGTTACTGCGTACGGTTTTTTTTTTAAAAACTCTTGCATATTTTATTGCATAAAAAACAGACTGCTATGTTTTTTAAGTTTTAACATAGAAATATAATTTATATTGTAAAAGTATATAAAATACTTACAAGCAGTATTTCTTAAAGTAAAATCCAAAAAAACCCCAGTTGGGAGCAAGGGCTCTCACTGTTTTTTACCGGGTAGACTACATATACTGCAAGATTATTTTATGTAAATCAACTTTTTAGTTTTTTTTAAGCGCTTTTAGTCAAACTTTTTATTTCTCATTTGCATGTGTATACAGGTATATATCTACAACTGTACAGTCCGTCAACAAGCAATGTCTTTTTTTTTAATTATGGTTTTATTAGGACATCAAAGTAAAATAAAATCAAAAAACTTTTGCGGCAAACGTCTTTAAATTTCTTTTGCCGTTTAAAAAAGTATAAATATCATTTAGTAATAAAAATTCTTATGCACGATCTTCTGTTTTTTTGCCAATAAAAACACGCAAAGAGTTCACTGTATGAAATTTGTGTATACTTGATGTCACGAAAACAAAACAAACGAGTTCTCAATAATTTTATGTGTTAATAGACTTTTATAAACTCAGAATAAAAAATTCTACAAAAAACCATTATGTTCTACCTTTATTTTTTTGTAGTTGTAAAAAAACTAACAGGTATATCCACCTGCCTTTTACAAAACCTCTTTGTACCTATTGTAGCGCCTCTTTCTACAAAAGCAAGTGTAATGTTTATAAAGCACTCGATTTATTACGTGAATATTAACTGAAAAACGTACATACGAAGAGAATTTATTTTTTACTATAATTTTTGCAAATAAAAAAAAATTATAATTACAATCGTGATTACGAAAGGCCAAAAATTATTTTTTTTAGTTTACGGATAAGAGACATCCTCCAAAATCCCGACAAAAGAGTATAAAAAACTAAATAAAAAAACAAACAGCGCGTAAAATAGCATCTTTTTACAAGTATATCTTTGCTTGCGGATACTATGACATATGTCATATATTGGACGGTGCTTTTTTATATTTTATGCGCAAAATATATTAAAACATAATAGTTTTGCAATATATATTAATAAACGAGTTGTAACATGCACAGACGATATCTTATATTCAGCCTCTGGTATTCGTTGTTTAATTTTAAATAGCAATTTTCAAGTCGAAAAATTTAAACTTTAAAGTGAAAACAATAGTATTTCGTTGTATTAAATGTAGAATTTAACGCAAAAAGCAATAAAACGTGTTAATAGGCATCTACCAATATATTTCGCGTTGGTGGCATACTTGGGTTGAAAAGCGTGAAGAGCTTAAAAAGTAGTTCATACTGTATAATTTTTACCCAGTTTTTTTTATACGTTAATAATAGATATTACATATGAAATATTTTGGTCAATAAGGGCATATCCAAGTTTTTTTACAAAATTAAACCAAAAAACAGAAAAAAAATAATACAAAATTTACGCCAAATTCGTAAACTAAATACTATGTAAAATACGTAAAAATACAATATATAAAATGTAAATTGGATTTTAATAAAAATGCGAACATTTTTTTACGAATTTAGGTTTTAAATATATTAAATCTTTTTAATATATTAAAAAACTAAATTTTAATTATTTTACCCGTTACGGGCTCTTAAATGTAATCCGTTGGATTTTACAAATTTATAATAATGCAAAATGATTATATTACAGTGTTTAAATATTTTTTGTTATTATAACATTTCTTTTTATCGTAAAAAAGTTAAAATATAAAAAAAAAATCGGACAAGCCTTATGACCATTAAATTTATTACGTATAAATTGTCAGGATAAAACAATGTAAAAATTCGGAACTCGATACTGACGAAATTTCGGTAGTTTTGAGTTTTAGCAAGTTTCGAGCAAGTTTCGAGCCAGTTTACATGTAAATAATGTGCCTGAAAGAACGATTTTTGGGTCGTTTTAACTGCAAGTTTTTAAACACTATATGAAAGAAATATATATAAGATTACACAAAAAAATTCTTCAGTTGATTGCACGTGTTGGATAGTGCACAGCGTAAAAACTAAACTCAAATTGCGCGGCTATCTTTTAACAAGCTTCTAAAGGGGCACAAAATAAGATTCAAGCATGCGTTAAAAAACGATACAAGCTGCTTATGTGTAATGCTACAATTTAAATAGCATTAATTTTATCTGAATAATAGAATAGTTAAGGATGAAGTTTTTTTTTATGCTAAACCATGATTTATTTGTTAATTGTTTATCTTTCAAGAATCTGCGATATCGTTTTACTACATATATATAAATGTAGTAACATGAAGTGAGGTGGATTGGTTTTTAGGCCAGGATTTACATAAACTAATTAAATTCAAGAAAATTAAAAATATTTTTTCTTGTTTTAAACGAATAATATGAATAAAAATACAACGAAAAACTTAACAGGATTATTAATGTACCAGAGTGGCACGTATTAGGTTTAACTGTTTTTGATTAAAAAATTACGTTTTTCTGCATCTCTATAATTGTAAATAGTGTTCATTTAAGGCAGAAGTCACTAATTAGATTTGTACTGTAAAACTTGAAAAACTTCAAAAAAACTATTCATATTATTATAACATGACCTTTTTGGTATTTCGAAAGCATCTATTATACAGATTCCGCAACGCAATTGCTGAAAAAACTTTTTTACAAGATAAAACACTTTTTTTTATGGACATCTGGTTAAACCGAATACAAAAAACATGAATCAAAAAATATGCAATGCGAACAAACCAGCTTGCCACATAACAAAAAGACTTAATTAAGTTTACAATGGTTCATATGCTTTATAAAAAGTATATAAGCGCAAATAATACATATATACATTACTTCGTATGGTTGTAAATAATCCTGTTTGTATAGAAGTATTTTTTGGGGCTCAATTCTATGCCTATTTTATTAATAACACACAAAAAATGTTGACGAGCTCTAGTCTAGTGTATATTTTTTGCTAATGCTTATAAGTATATTGAATTGGTGCGGCTTTTTTTGTACTCATAAAAGACAATTGCTTTGTATCTGCGTGCAAAAACTACTACTACAGTATGATGGGATCATTTTCACTAAGCAATTTATGTAAGTGGTACTATTTAAGATTTAAACGTACTGTTACAGACAAACCATTGCTAAAAAATCCACGTTAAAAAATAGTTTCTGTGTTTTCTATAAAACGCCGTGGTTCATCACTAGGGTCCATTATTTCATTTTACAGTAAAAATGCAAAAAAAAAACTGTGTTGCATATTTTTCATATTTTTTGCATGTCTTTGCTGCTTTTATTTCTCTCAATATATTATAAAAAATTTTTGATTACTTGCCCAAAAAAATTTCTTTCGCTATTGAATAGCAATCAAAGTGATGGGAATGCGGCAATTGCACATTGTATTGTACATTATGTCCATGTAAAATCAATTTATAATTAATTCATATTAAAAAAAATTACATATTCTGTAATTTTAAAACATTTTTATAGGAACTGTCTATCAAAGCCAGCACAAATTTATTTATGATTACTGAAGAGTTAAAGGCTATATCAAAGTTCAGAAATAAAAAGCTAGCCTGGAAGCGTAGAAAGTTATTTACAAACGTGAAAGCTTGTGAATGTATACAAATAGCAGCATAACAATATTGAAGCTATGTGACAAGGCCTTGCTAGAGAAAAATAATTGAAAATGACGCACGGTACAAATTTTTGTTGTGATTTTTACGTTTTTATTACTTAACTATTTAGTATAAGTTTTTTTATTATATAGATACAAAAAAGGCAATGATTTTGATGTAACCAAAGAACGTAAAAATAAATATACAACGGTAGAGAATACTAATATTAGAAATGATGTGTAATTGCAAACAGATAAAAATTTTTCTGCGCTAATATAAAAGCACTTGATGCTTTCAATCCCTTTGATAGCAAATTTTACACATGTGTAGTCATTGTAACTTCTTGTAAATATAATATGCATTTTTATATGTTTTATAATATATAAAGTGTATATCAACAAAGTGAGTACAAAAATCGGACAAAAATGTATTTTTTTTTTATTAATACTTTTTATCTTTGAAAACTATTTTTAAGGCTTTAGCACTTGTACTTGTATATTTTTTGTATATAATTACGCAATTTTGTACACGCTGGGCAGAAAAGTAACGATTATTAGCACCATATAAAGAAAAAATTGGCGCATACTAATTATATTTACTTTTGATTTGGTCAAAATGCTACACGTAATTTTTGCTTGTTACTAATTATTTAAAAGACAAGTTTTGTATACAGCTTTGTATTTATAAAAAAATATCTTTCCATTAAGTAGAAAACAGCTTTGCATGAACTTACATATCAACATGAGTTTTTTCTACATACGAACATGATAAACACACGCTGAAATAGTCAAACATGCTAATGGGTGTATTGCCCTTCAATAAAAAATTGCATTTCCCAGTATAAAAGTTAAATCGTCATGAAATTGCAAACAATTAAAAAAAAATTGCAAAAATGAAAGTAAAACATTACTGAAAACTTTCAATTTAGCATATAACCTCGTTTATTACATCAAGCTGTATATAAAAATGTAAAACACATAAAAATTACAATTTCATTTATCACAAATTTTTACTGAACGATTTACTAGGTTGTTTAGCCAGCATAGAAATTACAGCTATCTAGAAATGTTTGCAATACACTAAAAAATACGATGTGCTATGAATTTAAAGCATAACCCAGTTTGTATATTTTACGCAAAAAATCGATGCATAGACTTATTTTAGTTTTTACGGAAATTTCAGTTTTGGCAAAAAGATAATACTTGCATAAAAAAAAACCAACTAAATACAAAAACAACAAGCAAAATCATAAATAAATTACTAATGCAGCATTTGAATATTTTATATATTTAAACTTGTTTTACATAAAAGTTAATTTTTATAAACATCTTAAAAAGTCTTATTTTTTGTTTTATGTCATTATTATTTATTTTCGCTTATCACAGTTATTCTCTTGCGCTTTTAAAATATTCCAGATGTATTCCACATAAGTCGCACTACAAAAAAAAACTGTCGTTTTAGTGAAGATCATATACATTCAATTGTATTGCTTTTTTTATAAGCAAAATATATTTCAATTACTTCTTTTGCACACGCGTTTGGTTAACAACCTAAAACGAGTATTCAAAAAGTAGTGCACGCAGTTCTTTAAATACTTTACACGTATAAAATATGTGCTTTGGTCAAAAATAATAATAGTTTTGAAAGTTTGAAAACACGTTTATATTTTTGATGTTTTTGTTTTTTTATTGCTTCTATGTATTTTTTTTTTAAAATATAAATTTCTGATATAAAAGTGTACATACACTTCGTTACATTTTTTACATGACAAAAAATAAAACCTAAAAACAAAAAAAAAAGTTTACATACTGCTTTAAACACGTAAAAAAGCAACTTTTGTACATCGTTTTTACCTAGAAAAACATTATGTGCCTTCAGTTGTAAATATACAAAAAAAACAGGGGGTCAGCCCCCCTCTTAATAGATAGCTTGACAATTTTTAAGAGTGAAATCCTATGCCACTCTAGTTCCCCGACCCCCATAGTATATTTGCACCGAGTATTACGCGGGTTTCTAATAACCCGGTTTAAGTGTCTCTGTCTTTTTTCGTCGATAAAAGTAAAATTCATAAGATAAAGTCGGCGGGTTTTATAATGAAATACAAGAGAAAAACATTAATTATACAAGTTTTTATACGAAAGCCGAACAAAAATTTTTTAAAACAAGTGAAAACATTAAAAACAATAATAATTCGTACGATGCTGTTCTATTATACTTTTTTTTGAAAGCAGCAAAAACGCATATCTTGCCGTTGTTGTAACTAGAGTTATCTACAAAAATGCTTTACAAATTCGGGTACCGAGTAAAAAACTTTAGTCCCACAATATACCGCTACTGCATGATGCTGCATTTGAGTGTATGTATACGTACCATATAAACTTTACTCACAAAAAAACCTGTTTATTCGCGGTTAATGCATTTTAAAATCGTAGAACTGCGTTAGTTTATTTCAAAAGCATTGTATACTGTATCACATAGACCATGAAACATTTCTTTATGTCGTCTATCTATAAAAATTGCTCTAGATCTAGTTGAACGCTTCCTGCATGTTTTAAGCAAGAAAACCAAACATTTTCAGCTGTAACCAAGATGCATTTATTTGTAAAATTTTTTTCCATTTACGAAATTATTTTTTTTAGCTGGAAAGAAGAATTGACGTCAAAAACGCATTTATTTATATACTGCAATTTTTTTTTTGTTCATTCTTCTAGTTTTATTGTACAAAAGAACATAAATGTAATTTCCGCAAACGCAATTACAGAACTGTTTATAAAAAAAGATTTTAACATTTTTTATACTAATTAACTTGTTTTTACGTTAACCCGATTGCGCCGGCACACCATATAAGAATTCAAAATAAGGGCATTAATGATAAGCGTCTTTAGGTTACTCGTATTAAAACGATTAAGTATGGTTCTGTTGTGTACGCAAAAAGCGTATTTTTTGTAGTTATTTATAAAATATAAGCTTTATTTTTTACTTTATGATTCCTACAAAAAAAAAATTTATTGTAAGCCTCACAAAAAAAGTAACGTTTTTTTAGGCTATAAAAGTGTTGTGTTTAAGGTTTCTTAAAAATCAACGCAAATGACACAGAGTAAGTTTGTAAAAACTATCAATCATGTAAAGACGGGTAAAAAGTATAAGCACTTTTTATGCAATATACATGTGGTTCCTAACTTTTAATGTATACTTACAAGTTTAATGCATTGCGCAGTGTTTTTAAACAAAACAGCCGCTTTAAATCAATATTATATCTTCGTAAAAATAATTGTTTTGTATGCTGATATGCATATTTGAAACAAGTATGTGATGTATACAAACGAACAAAATAATACAAACAAAAAAGTAAAAAATGCACAGCTGCGTTACTTTTAAAGCATTATTTTTTAGTTTCATGCAAATTGATTTGCTTTTTATTAATTCTAAAAATTCAGAAACCAATATAATAAAACAAAAAATAACAAAGTTCTACTTTTAATGATATGAAGTAACATATGCGGTAATAACTAATGGTTGATATAGGCGTATCAAGAACGAACTTATTTTTTTTTATTAGAAAACACAACTAACGTAGTTTCTTGTCTGGATGTAGTTTTACAAGAACAGAAAAAAATAATACTTATACCAACTGCCACAAATATATTTTGCACGTATGTTTTGTCTTTTTATTGCCGTTATAGCATTTTGAAGTCAATGCCGAATATATATTCTTTTAAAACAAAAATACGCCTATAAATATAATTTGAATAAACAACGGAAAGTGCAATTTGTAATTATATAAACATTCATATGCTTGCATATTTATATAACATGTTTCCAAAATATCACAAGTACAATTAATACTATATTATAGTTATGCAAAATTTAAACGCATTGAATGCAATAACTATTGCCCAAATACAAATTTTATGAGTAATATGTCTAAACACATAGGTTCATTGTGTTTACAAGCGTTCCTGGTGCTCGTAAGGTATCGTTCATGCATAAAAAACCTATCTGTAAACAATTTGTATTGTTTGCAAGACCAGAAAAGTTAACTCAATTATTATTGTACATAATGATGTCTAGCAAAATTTTACTACCTATTTTACTACGAATTTTCATCATATACGTCCATATGAGCACAACATTGACATAAAACATTACGACGCTCAAATAGTTTGTTTAATATCCTTCGTATACGTTGCGTTCTTTTTACAGCCAACCTGAAGTACTATAGTATCTACCATTAAAATATTATACAATGAGAACAAATTTACCTTTTGGTTTAAATAAAGCTGCAATGAAAACTGTCCTGTGTATGGGGTTCCCACAGCCTCGGTAAAAAAACGGGGTATTTATTTGCCGTATTTTAATCAAAAACCGCCGCCCCGGGAAAATCCCCGGGGTCCCGGTTTTTTTTTTGTCAAAGCTAAAGTCACAAAATAATTGTATGGCTTTTTGAGGATCGCATCCACACAACCTATATAAATTGAGTTTTTTTATAAAACATATAATACTGTTATTACGTTCGAAAAAAAACTTGATGGCTGCTACTTGAATATAAAAAATTAAATGGATGAGTTTTTTTATTGTTAATTGTTTTTGTTGATGACGGTGCCTTTTCGTTTTTCTTTTTTTTCTTGAACTCATACATTTTATATAATTTATCTTTTTTTATATGTAATAATTATTAATAGAAAAAAAGCAAAGTAGCTTTGCGTTTGCCATGTTGTTTTTCAAAAGCGTATTACAGTTAGAAAGTAAAATGCCGCCGTAAAAAAAAAACAAAAAAAAAATATCATAAAAGGGTAAAAACAAAGAATATTGCCATAATAAAGCAAGTTTTAATTCATTGGTTTATATATTGCTAGTACGAAACATGCAAAATCTCAATTTCAAACCACTTATGCAAGGTCGCCGTTCTTTATATAAACCTGATTTATGAGATTTTCGGCGCAGCCCTTTCGAAACTACGTATAAAAAGGTGTTATACACGTTAAAACTGTATTTTGCCTTTTTTGTAACCAACGGGACTTTTCGTATCTAAGGAATTATATTTTCAGCCCTTTATGTTTTTTTTGTATAGAAACATTTAAGACGTAAATAAAAATTATACACAAAAACAAATGCAGACATTTTTCATAATATCAAATCACCTGTTAAACTCATTTTATCAATGATTTTCATTTCTCACTTTTTTCCTAGGTATAAAAGTTAAATGTGAAAAAGACACCAATATAAACATTTTTTTTAAAAATATCATGTCTACAAAAATAGTTACTACAAGTACATTTTCGGCATATTTTTGTTTGACTAAATTAGATGTATTTTTTTTAAAACTTTTATTTCCTATAAGCAGGAATTTTAAAATACCATGTAAAAATAAGTAAAGCACTGAATTAAACCTTAAGCTGCATTTTGAACATTTGAAACTACTGAGGCCTTTTTATAATCTTTCATTTAGTATTTTAGTTTACATTATATATACCTATTTTTAATATCTAACGCACTATAAAAAAAACAAAAAATCTAAAAAATGTGTGACAGCAGGCCTTTAGCACTGCACAGCTGTATAAAACAGCTTTGTTTACCTTTAATCGCTATTCAAATAGTTAAAAGATTTTTTTAAAAGATTTTTATAAAAACCAAAAATGTTACAAATACTGTCTGGCTGTACCATTAAAATATAATTGTACACGTTATCTATACACATGCACAGACAAGTAAAGGTTAAATATTGCTTTGTAAAAAAAGCAAATACTACGTTATTACAAGTTTTTTTTTAAAAAACTTTATAAATTTAGTATCAATATGATACTTGAAACAAACAATCTTTTGGAAATATAATAAAATGAAACAAAAACTTACGATCAAAAAATATATAATAACACCAGGCTTTTAACGGCTATTTTAAGACAGTATTAGTAATATAGTAAATCAAACACAACCGGTGATGTCGAATACTACAAAAAAAAGTTGTTAAAATGTAAGAAAACTAGTGTTGGCAAACGTTTAAATTAGTTTAACATATAACTACAACAATAATGCAATCTTTATCGTGTATAAGAGTTTGGGACTTTATGCGCAAGAGATATTTACGCTAAACAAACAACAAAAAACTATCATTAAATATATTTGACATCACACTATAACGCAAAAAAGCGAGTTACTAATACCTTCAAGTGATAAAAATACATTTTTTTTTGATGGTAGAGCAAATAAATAATTTCCATTTAATTTTTTACAAACCCCCACCGCAATTATTTTGTTCTGTACAAAATGTATTTTAAAACACGGGTGTGTAAAATTAAAAATCCGTAAACCTTTTTTAGCAACACATTATTATCGTGGTTTATCGTTTATTTGACTCTCAACTGAATCATTTTTTTTGTTCGTTTTTGCTACCCTTTTAAGGTTTCTGTGTAAATATAATAAGTCACCAGCGTGAATTTTATACCAGCAAAACAAAATACAATATTATTTTCTATGGCATTTTTTTTAATTGTCTTTTTTCAATACACGCATTTATATAACTACAAAAACCAACAAAAATTTTCCCCCGGGGGTACCTGTGGTTTACATAATGTTTACCCGGAGTAGAAATTTAAAAAAAAATGCAAAAACCATGGGGCCCCGGGGTTCCGGGTTAAGACCTCTACTTGTGTACAGTAGCACAAGACCTGTAATTTTTGCACTTGTTCTAATAATACAAATTAATTTTTACCGATCATTTCTTATTAGAGAATCAAATAATAAAAAAATCAATTTAAGAAAAAAAAACTGACGGAATTATATGTTGTTTGCAATGTGCTTTGTGCCATTCCATTTATTGCACTATTATAAAATGACACATTATAACCAGAGGTGCTATCCAGGGGGGTCAGGGGGCCTCGTGACCCCTCCAGTAGCAGAAAGTTTAAGTAAATAGAAGGTGCGACCCTTCCCTCCTACTCTATTACACAAAAAAAAGCATTTGATAAAAATCCATATTTAAAAACAGAAAGAAACTTATTTATACAAATAAATTATAAATTATTAGATAAGGTACTAACATATATATTTAGTGTATTCAGTCACGTGCAAAGTTTTAGCCCCAAACGAAAAAGCGCCAAGCGTTTAACTTATATAATTAGTGTACAAAAATACCAGATAAATATCTGTCATCAAAATGATTTCTAAAAAAAGGTTCCAAAACTTTGTACTATCAAAATGTGAGTAAAAAAAACTAAAAAAAATTTATTTTTTTAATATTTTCTGGACACAAATAATGAGCCAGTAGCAGCGACATATATGTAAAAAATTAGACACATGAAAATTTTTATAAACTTTGGGGCTAAAGTATTTCACTTGAATAAATTCTGTAAAAATTTTGTGTCTTGGAGTTAATATAGAATAAAAAACAAAAAATTCATATAATAATTTTGCTTCATTTAGGTGTCAATTTTGATTCTTTTACAATAATTTAATTTTAAACTGACAAATTTCAAAATGATTCGGAAAGGCGCTTTTTACAAATTATTGACAGGGCAAAATGCAAGATAATATATATCTGTACAAGGGAAAAACAAACTATTTTTGCCAAAAATAATTTCAGTATAAAATGAGGCAAACTATGTATATTCTAGGTAAAAAAACTATAAAGTTATTATATATTTTATTTAGAGAACTCAAAAATGCAACAAAAGAAATTTAAATGTAAAACATTCATTTGCAAAAAAAAAAAAAAAAAATATTATGTTTATTCTTGTATATTACTCTATTTATATTTTGTTTCATTTTGTTAGCGCACTAAATCATCTCAAAAGCACAATAGAAATACGAATATGGATACAAAAATAAAAAAAAAACCAACCTTAAAAGAAATATATCCTACAAAAAAGTAAAGAACTATATATGAAAAAGAGATCTACATACTGCTACATCTATTTGACTGCGATTACATTGCAAATGATCAGTTAAGAAAATCATTTATGGGAAAATCAACAAATTATTTTTAGTATTTTTGTTTTTGCCAAATATTTATAAAAAAATAGCGTTGCCGTAAAAGCATGTTGCAATATAAATTCGTGGTTTTTGCAAAAATTATGTTTTTTAACTGTTTACGTGCGTCTGCATTCTACTTGCTTACTACTTCACATATGAACTCTATAGACTGTATAAAAAGTAACACTTTAAATAAAAATAATGATAATTATAAAAAACCTCTTTGGACAAGTGCATAAATTTTTTTCATGTGCAGGTTTAATTATAGCCAACTTTCTCATCGAAGGATTTTTGATATTGCTCTTGTATTTTTATTTTTCTTTCTGCGTTATTTACAATGCTCCTAACAAACTGGGCAAAATCCAAAAATTATAAGAAAAATACCCATAAAAAAGTTTTAAGTGTCTAAATAATGCACGGAAAAGAGCAATCATAAAGCAATTACAGTTAACAAAAATAGTTTTTGGTATAAATGAAATATTACAAACATGTATGTTTTGTCTGTTAAATATAGTAAGCATTTGTATTTGGCAAGTGGCTATTTGCATTTTTTGTCGCTTTTAATGATGATATTATGCATATACCTGTAAACACTCTACAAGTGTGCAAAAAAGTGTAATTTCTTTTTACACAAGATTTTATTATATTTTGCTTTTAAATTTTACAAAAATGTATTAGGATACCTACGCTTTTTTGTCGATAATATCTCAATTTTGCGTATAAAGCAGTATAAATGACAATTGGCTGCAAAAAATGTATCTTATTAAGACTTATATTAAGGTCAGCATAAATAATGTTTTTTCGACTATCAAGTAGTCATTTTGTAAACCGGTAACACACAATAAATACAAAGATAACAATATAATACACGACATAAAAAAATATTTTACTGTTCGCACATCCAAAGTTTATATGAGTTTGTGTTAAATTTACATTAGAGTTTTTAAATTTTTATATGATATTCCTTAATAAAATTCATGTTACTATAACATTTCTTTTAGTATGCATTACTATGAACAGCTGTATTTTCGGATGTATTTTTCTTTATTAAAGTAGTCTTTACTAGCGACTGGTAGGATATATGCGCATTTTAATGAAATGAATTTTTCAATTGTTTATTAGAATATAGTTTCGCTATTGAATGTATGTTTAACATATTTTTATTTTTTACATTAAAATATTACGTTTATTTGGCGCAAATGCCTTTTACAAAAAAACATGACTGCATCTTTTTGCATTCATAGTATAGTATAGGCTGTTCTTTACATTTTTTTTATTGTATTTGCAAGATATTACAGATTTTGGTATTCTCACACTGCAGATACATAAATGTGCGTTACCGAACAATAAAAATACTTAGTTGTCTTTTTCAAATTTATTTCTGTGTTTTATGTGCACAGTTTTTTTTTACACTTGTGCTGTCTTTTATATAATCGGTAGATTAGTGTAAAAGTATTTCACAAAATATAAGATAACCACATAAAAAATAAAAAAAAAACGCCAAATTCTTTTATATATTAAAATAAATGTTTAATTTTTTTATATATATAAACGTTTTTATTTACATTTTCCAGTTAATGTCTGTGCAAATAAAATTATTAAAATTACATACATAAAGTTACTTTGCGGTATTTTGTTCTCCTCATAACATTTACAATATAATTGTAAGGTAATTTTATGTATAGACTTTTTTTTGTGAAGGAAAGTATTTATAAGCTACTTGACATAACCACAAACAGCGTTGCCATTTTGGTGATTTTAGTCACAAAATCCATTTTCCTGAAGATTTTACAGCAAAATTTATGGGTGAATAAATCTAGTGATTTTACGTAATACTGGTGATTTTTCGTTTTTTAGTTCTTCTTGATTTTTTGGCACTTATAAACGAAAGACAGTCGAGAATATGGGATTTTCGAAAATTTAGAGATAATATCATAACAATTAAGAAAATGCCCCATATAACAGCTGGTATTAGATAATAATGTTTATACCTCGGCATCCTTATTTAAAAGGGTTATCGAACTCATGCACGAACAAATGGTATATTTTACGTAGTTAAATTTATAAAACCATGCAAGTTTCATTCTATGAATAGCGAATTACAAAAAAAAATATATATTATAGTTTTATATCTATTTTATACTGTTCTGCTTGTATTTTAACATTGATATACGAGGTATATTATAGATCTTGAAAATGAAAGCAAAAAAGCCAAAAAAAAAAAAAAAAAAAAAACGATAGCATATAAACACTGGAACCGCTAAAGGTATACTAAGGATATCAAAATATAACATATTTTTTTAATTTAAAAAGAGAGAATTTCGTATAAAAAAATAATTTAAAAACAAAAAAAAAAATTAAAAGGAAACTATGAAAACACGCTTACTTTTTGTATACCGCGTATTACAGTATAAAGAATTAGTTCTTACTGTTGATTTTGACAACAATAAAATACCAAAATTTTCGATTTTATGGCAACGCTGACCACAAATCAAATTAAGTTGTTTTGAAAATGTAAGAAAGGATTAGCAAACGATGGAACCGTATTAAAAGCAAATATATTAAATTTTTACATAAAAAATTTGTTTTAGGTTTGTAGATATTAAGACAAAAAAAAAATAAACTTTTAGTTTCTGTATTTGCGATAAGCCTTTCTGTGGCAAAATTCCGTTGTAATGCTATGTAAACCGAAAAATTGGGTTTATACACCACACAGACGTATTTAAGCACAAAGAATACGCAAAAAACCTTTGTAGCTGTTTAACCAATACTAAAATTTTAATTGTATTGGTAATATATAAAAACTGGCTTGTTTATATCAACGCGCAACAAAAAAAAAATATCTATAAAGGGTTCGATTGTATTTGTAAGCTTTTAAATAATTCTGGTATTTTTTATGTTTTATGGTTGGGTACGCTATTTTTTTTTCTTTCAGTAGGCTTTTTTTTCATTTAAATATTACTATTAAGAAAAAATAAAAAGAAAACTGTATAATGCTCACAATACTACATGTCTATCTATTCCTGGGTTGTTTGATTTGCGTACGGGAATTTTATAGCGTATTAAAAATAAATACGCGTAAACCGTATCCAAAAATAAGATATAAAACGGAGTTGCCAATAATTGTTAAACGAAGCAACTAACAAACAAAAATCTATATATTTTTTTAAACTTCAAATTAAAAAATTTATGCAAAAAACTATAATGTTTATGATGTGAAAAAAAATCGTATGTTACAAAAAACTCTAAAAATTAACAATTTTTTTGATTAAAACATATGTTTACAATTACCTTTTTACATGTCCGTTGTTATATATGATTTTCAAGCAATTTTTTTACAATTTAAAGGATATCTTCTATCTTTAAAAATAATCTAATTTTTGTGGTAAGTTATATAAAAAATAGTAATAATACGCCTTTATTGGTATTTGTAAGTGGACGTCTTTATGCAGGTTTTCTGTACAAAAAAAACATCTATTTATACATAAACAAAACATAAGCATTTGCATAAGCATAAGCATAAGCATAAACATATAATTCAATTTTTAAAATGCTTTTTATGTTTTTTAAAAGCTGATAAACAGCATTACGTATAATCAACTATCTTACATTGTTAAAAAAAAAAAAGCAAAATGGTAAATGATGTTTTAGTCAAATTAACGGCAATCTTCTAAAAATGAATTAGAAAAAACTTTGTCTTAGTTTCGTAATGCGATAAAAACTTCATATTTCTAAAATATCAAACATGCTATACAAAAAAAACTGCATTGAAATTTTTAATCACTTTTTTTTACTAAGTACAAAAATCCCAAAAAAAAGGTAGATGCCTGCAAATAATTATTATTATGCTGACAATTTTGCTATGTATTGTTTTTGCGGTATTATGATTTTTATATACTTTGTATTCGCAACAAAAATAGTTGTTTGACTGTAAATTATTACCTTTTTTTACAGTAGATACGCGCCAAAAGAACGTTTTTTGTAAAATTTTTTTGAGATTGGCTGTCAATCATCTAAAAAACACCTGTAATCATTCTTAACCCATTAAAATAACGCAATTTTTACGCTTTTGCAAATTAAAATGCATATAAGTAAAAACAAGTGATTTTTTACTAGCAATTGTAGATAAAACGATATATTTTACTAATTTTGTTCTGCAGGGTTCGTGTAGTGTATTTACATTTAGTTTTCATGCAAAAGGCACGTAACCTAGAACAAACTTTTTGTGTTTTTTTGCTTATATTCGTAAAAAATCTTTTTCTAAAAAAGAAACATTTGTAATTACTTGGATTGAAAGAGCAATGATAAATACAATACTACCACACGTACAAAATTATGAACCAGCATTTTAACAATGCTGCTGTTTATCTTGCCAGTAGAAGATATATATAGTAACTAAAAAGTTGTTTTGGCAAGTTGCAACAGCAAAAAATAACATATTTTTAATAGACGGTTTTTTTTTTCTGTACCATAAAGCTCTAAAAAATGCATTTTTATTTGCCTTGCCTTGTGGGCTGTGTTTTTAAATATAAAAAGCCGGTTGTTTACTTTTTGAAAAGTATTTTGAGAAAAAATGTATCTTAAGCACAACCCACCCTTATAATACTGGCAGTTAAAATAAGGTTTACTAAAGGCACAACAAAATTTTTAATAGTACGAGTACTAACAATACGATATTGAAAAATATTTGGTATATAAAAATAAAGGCTTTTAAATAAACCGTACCCTGCCCATCTAAATTTTTCTTAATTGTCGTTTTTTAATTGTTGCTATGCCGTGGTCTATTAGAAATGAGGAACAGGTTAAAAAAAAGGGGTCTGGTATAGGGGTTGGTATTGTTTACCTAATTATTACAAACTTTTTATGTGTATTTCGTAGCGTTTTGTAGTGTTTAAATTAGCTTTTTTTAGTTTTTCTGCTCTAATGCAAAAAAGAGCTTATAGACGAATACCAAATTAGCATATATTTTTTATATGGCGCTAAAAATGTAGAAAAAGCTAGGCTGTTTTGAGTTTTAAATCTTATTTTCTATTTCCAAAAATGCTCTGGCAAAAATAAAATTGTTAAATCAACATTGCAAGGTATTTGAAATGTCATTTAAAAAACAGTCTACAATTGAGTTACCTTTAGCGGCCAAAAAAAATTGTACTCCTTTGGTAAAAATATTAACCCCCCCCCAAGCAAAATAGTAGTATAGCAGCGTTAATTATAACCCACAAAATACTATAAATATAACAGAATACGGTAATAAATGCAACTCTTGTCTATATGGTAAGTTCTCATTCTGTAATCGTCTACGACCATGCATTGAGAGTATTTTTACTTATCACATTTGATACAAAAAGCTTTTGTGGTGCTTATAATTTTTAAATTTACTATGTAAAAGGTATTAAGTCATATTATTTATTCTGTTTCAAGTACAAAAACTGATGAAATTTTAAAAAAAATGTTTAAACGTACATACTACACCCTATCCCTATATTTTTAGCGGTTCATATTTTTTTCTACTATAACTTGGCAATTTATGTATGTACTAAAGGATAGGTAGACAGCTAGTTATTTTTGAAATGTGATAGGAAGTCGTATAATTTTGAAATAATAAAAAAAGTTGTAAATTAACAAGTTGAAAAAGGGGAAAAGAAGCTACTGTTCGGCCTGTTTTTACACCACTGTTTAAATGAATCGGCGCGTTCGTTTAGTTTTTAGAAAAATCTAAAAAATTATAATTTTGCCTGTGTTATACTTAAAAAATGTCATGTCTGTAGCATGTGTTTAGAAAATTTTGCTTTTGAGTGCAGTTTATCTTGTAAATCTTGCGTACATTTGATACGTGGTGCAATATTTTTGTTTGTGTCATTTTTATGACACGTTTTGTACAGTTTTTATTACACCATGCACGGATTCAAATACAGTTTGCTACTTGGTTTTACAAAGCTCTGGTAGTCGTAAATTGCAAAAGTCGTCGTTTCATACATAACAATATGACCTATCTGATATTGTCTTCATGTTTGGGTGCATCTTATATTCAGCATAAATACCTATTATCTTTTTTTACGACGATGGATTTCTATCATGAATGAATACATTTATGACGTATATTTGCGTGGTTTTATGTTTAAATCTACTATAACTTGTCTTTTATGTACGAAAGCAGTGTTTAAGTTACTACCTTCGCTACAACGAACGTATAACAACTGTTTGAATGTGTATCAATAAACTGCATACACACGTATTACCTGCTTTTGAATATCTTTACGGCAGGTTAAAAAACAAAAAATGTGGTGATAGTAATGGTATTATTATTGGCGGCAAATGCTTGTTTTTAAAAGTCTTTTCATTGTTCAGATATGCCGGGAAGATACGATTTTTTAATTGTTTATTAGTTTTTTCATGTGTAATTTGGATGATGGTGTAAGAAAAACGTTATAATGACAATAGTTGAAAAATTGTATTCTTGTAGCGGTCGGTGCGTTTGCATTTTTGCCGTCTGTCTAAACACAGTTTACAGTCTTAATTTCGTTTTTGATTACCCTAAGAGAAAACGTCTATTGTTTAAAATGACTAACAAATCGCTATGCGACTGCTTCTGTGCAAAGTTTTTTATCCTAGAGTAAAGTATTTTATTGTACATGTTAATATCACGTGCGACATTTATATTCTTTTCGCTTCTAGGGCTGTTTTTATAAATAAAGGCTGTGATTGTTTTTGCCTTGGTGCACATTGTGTACGGCTACAAAAATCATCTGTGGGTTTGCAATCCGTGTATTTCTTTGTATATGACAATACACCTTGCTTTGGATTTTTCATACAAGTGTAGATTATGCGTTTTTAGTATCCTCGACGTGACGTATTGTCAAACATGTACTTATCAAGCCTGTGAATAATTTTGATGGTATTTTACACAGCGTGTACAACAAAAATGTCGTATCACTTCTCTTGTTTTGCATATTGTTTGTATTAATTGCCCATATTAAGTCTATTTTTGCAAGTGTTTAAATAAAATTTGATTCTCTTTTGTATTTGTTATTTGGCCAGTAAAAATCGCTAAATTTATATAAAGGCATTTTTCTAAATCTGATTTCTGGTACTGTACGTAAAAAATGCTGGAATTTTATTAGAATGGTAAACAAGCGAGTTTGCTTGCACAGACAGACATAAGTAAAAAAGGCTAAACAAAAGAATGCACCAAAAAAATTGCTTTTTGCAGGCGCCTAATCAAAAAAAAAGTTTTTTTATTTTGGACTATGCGGTCTCTTAACTAACATTCTGTTTTTATGTATAATCTTTTGCAATGGAATCTGCAGATTCTTGCTCTGTCGTTCTTTGTATTCTGTATCAAGATTCTACAGCGTATACCTACTGCGTTAAACGAAGCATTTGCAAGTATCAAATACAAAAATGGCCCTTTTTGTGCACGAAAAAAATTGCATTTGCTACATACAGTCAACGAGCATTTGCGCGGTACTGTGTATGCGAAAAATCCCCCCCCGATAGATTTTGTAGTTTTTGCTAGAGTGCGCGTATTTCTGCTTACAGACTGTTTTCTAAGTGGTCCCTATTTAGTGATTATTTTGTTGTTACAGGAGTTGGCAGCCTGGTTACATCTTGTGTAGAAGTATGCTGCAGATTGGCATTATAAACATTTTACTATAAATAGAATAATATTGATCACAAAAGTTAAGGTAAAAACAACTGGTAAGGTAACATCAGTTTTGTGTAAAAATAGACTCTATACAAGAAAAGTGTTTTTCGCCATAAAGGCATTTCGGATTACAAAAAAGGTAAAAAAAATTAGTATTTGTATGTTTGGGACCTTTAAATGACATATGCGTTGCACTAAGGTTACCACATGTATAGGGCAAGGAATTTGAATACACATAAGATTAGTCTGATTGTATTGCGCAATTCTTAAATGTTATAATCTTTGTTTTTTATTTTTACAAATGATATTGTGTTAATATGTATAATTAATTTGAAATAGTTGTTTTAGCCTTGTTACAGCTTATCTCAAGACTAACTGTATTTCAATATACTATATATACATGCTTTCCGTCTCTTAGCGGAAATGTAAAGCAAGCTTTTCTATGATTTATGTAACAGTACGTGTTCCAAAGCATATAAGATACTTCTTTTATGTTTCAATAGCAAAAAAGGCGTTTTTTGTTTGTCTCGTTTATCGGTTAGTAGACCCGTTGGTAAACTGGTAGTCATTATAGCGTAAAAGACAGTTAATTTTCTTTTTCATTGTTTTTTTTTTCTGTGCTCTTTGATGGTGTGTTCTACACGCCATGAGTTTACCATTAATGATTTCGTTTTGTTGTGTTTGCTAAAAGTATACAGCTTCGTTTGCTGTCCAAAGAATTTTGGTGTATTGTGTGAAATTGATAATAGAAATAAAAGCTTGCTTTTGACCCGCATAAGTGTATTGGATATAAACTATTTGTTTTTAAATTTTGTGCTATAGTGGCAACATTTTGTTTTTCATGTCACTGTACTTTAGTAATAAAAGAAATTTAGCTAGCCGGGGTTTGCTTAGTGTTTGTGTAAAGTAAAAATTTATAGGCTCACCACGATTTTTTACAAGCCTGTATGCAGTTTGCACTTTACCTATTTAATTTTTGCTTTATCTAAAGTCTTGTATGTCATGTTTTAATCTAAAGAATTGGAATACCCAAAAGAAATATCGTCGCACGTAAACTATTAAAAAACATGAATATTTAACAAAAAGTGCATTTTTTGTCTACGGCTATTTGTTTCGAGTACTCATCGTCGAGTCTCTAAGTATGACCGTGTGTCAAGCTCACGAATATCTAACATTTTTCGGAAGTATACAATGTCTTTGTAATTGTCTTAATAGTCGTTTAACTGCACGGATTTGCTAAGTAGATCAATTCGCCTACTGACTAGTGCAAACGTCGCGTTTCGGTCTATGTCATACCTGACATGTAGTATAATACTCTTTATAAAATGTGGGTAAAATGGTTTTGGAGTCGTTTCCAAAAGAACAGCCTATTTTATTATACATAAACTGTGTGTAGTGCTTATCTTGCTAATGTTGCATGATTATCACGACTTGTCGAAACCCAAACTTAGATTAAAAAATAAAACAGAATTGCAAAAATTGTAAAAATTGCATTACTTAGACCCTGCAAATTATTTACGCTTAGTTAATGGAGTCCGATTTAAAATCTATTAAATACATACAAAAATGACAAAAAAAAAATAGTTTTTCAATTTTTTTCTTTTCAATAAAGGATTAATTAAAACAAGGGTCTACTTTATTAAAAAATATAAAAACAAAATTCTAGTTTATTGTTTAGCGAAATCTATTGGAGACATTTTTTTCTATGTTTTTCTAGACATTTAACGGTTTTATTTTGACTTTGACTTCGCTTATTCATAATCTGTAAACCCTAGAAATTTTAGAGTATAATATTATACGGCTTTTTTTTTGCGTAGATATATAGAAAAAACTATAATGGATGTAAACGTGAAATAGATATTTTAGTAGGATATTTTGTATTTGTTTGAATAGATTGCTTGTCTTTACGTTTTCAAATTTTTTTGTTTTAAAAAATTTATGCACGATAACATCCCAAACTTTTCCTGCAAAAATACCTGTTTTTTGTCGTTACATTGTATATTCTTATAATGTCGTTATATATCAACGCCTTGGTGTTGTTTTTATTATAAAAAAAGTAGCAAATTTAGTTTTACAGTCTTTGTACACACTGGCTACATGCACCGGTCTTACCAACGTAAATTTTCCTTGTAATTTAATAATTTTTGTCATATTATAATAAAACCTTTTAACGTGTCTTTGCAGTTTACTGCTATATGTAAAACTAACTTTAAAAGTTGTACGTAGGGTTCGTAAACCCGGGGCCTCTCCACCAGTGTACTGTTGTATTTTGCTACCCGTTGTATTCTGCTGCCACTGTTGTATTTTGCTACCTACCATGAAAACAAAATAAAAAAAAGAAAAAAAACGCAAGTAAGCAAAACAGTTTATGTAAACTTTTTTTGCAATAAACTTCACATTTGGACAGCTTTTTTATTTCCTTAAAAGGCAAAAAAAATGCAATTTTACAAAAATATTGCAAAAAGAGTACTAAAACTAAAATCCAACCCCTAAAATAGTGTTTTGTATGTAAAATATGCAATTTAAATCTAAATTTGTATTTTTGAAAAAAAATGAAAAAAGTCTATGAATGCCCAAAAAACACATTTTAAGTAAAATGCACCGCTGCATTGCACTAATCATACAATTTTGCACATATGTGTTTTCGTAGTTATTTTTTTTCATTGTTTATTTGCATCTTTACGGGTAGCAAATACAACAGAAGTAGCAAAATACAACT
>JAQFYM010002374.1:0-24103 GCA_034694785.1 Agrenia bidenticulata | reverse complement strand
ATAGGGTTATCAAAAATATATTTTTTTTTTCAACCCCCCCCCCCCCCCCTGCAAAAAATTTCGGATCCCACCCCTGGATATGATCCTTAAAATTGTACAAAAAAAATTACACCCAAAGCTAACCTACAATAATTTCCAGGGTGCAAAGGTACCCCCCCCCCCCCCAGTTTCCGACTACTTTTGTAATATTTAAAATTTTTTTAAGATATAGGGATATTATTTTACATTTCTTAAAGTTTTTGTATTCCAAAATAAGAGGCAAAAAATGATTATTAATTTTTTTTTTGTTTAAATTTTTTTTAATGCCTATAACCACAAAAAAAAAAATTATTACAGCAATATTACAGTCGTTGTTTATTTTATTTTAAGAAAGAATTACAAGTACATAAAAATCAGGTTTTACAGAAGCAGAGTCTAAAAGCTAGTCTAAAAATGATAATAACTATAAATTCCTTATTTTACAAAGTTGAGGCGTTAAAGGGTGCCCTTAACCTTTTTGTTATTCGTTTTTGATGCCTATATCTATTGTAAAATTTCATAAGTACAAAAATGGATCAGGGTCATAATAAATCCTTCCTCCGTCCCAAGCAGGCCCGTAGGAAGGGGGCGGGCCCCCGTACCTAGGGGGCCGTCTTTTTCGTCTTTTTTTGTAAATTATATAATTATAAAATATTTTAAAAATATATATTTGTTTTGTTTGTTTCATTTATTCTTCTGTGTTAACCGAAATAGGGTTTACTTCTTTTTATTAGTTCTTTTTTAAAAAAAGCCCCTCTTTTTTTATCAAAAAAAAGATTTGGGGGCCCCTCTTTTTTCGAATTTTGGTTTCTGGCTACGTGCCTGGTCCCAAGCACTTGTCTTTGTACCCCTTTCAATGTCGGCTTAATTATGGATAAGTAGACAAGTAATTTCCGACGCAGGGGGTACAATAATACAATATCAAGAATTTTACCCCTATGGTATTATTACGGAATTAAAAACAACAATTTTCCCCATGGGTAAAAATTTAGTACACAATTGCCTTAACACGATTCTACAGTGGCGTACCCAGAAATTTCCCCAGAAAGGGGATAGTCAGTGTTTTTCGAAAAAATAGGGGGTAAAAACACGATTTATGAAGCGCACAATCATATTTATTTTTTTTTGAATTTTATATTTCAAAGTTTTTTTATTGTAAAATTTTTTATCGAAAAAATCTCTGCACAAAAAAAGAACCCCTTAAATTCAGGCGCAACTTTTTTTATAGGGGGCACGTGCCCCCCCTCTCTCTACTTCCCCTGGATACGCAACTGCTGCCCTAAGGGTAGACAAATCGAACACACGAGCTATTTTTCTAGAAAATTCATTATTTTATAGTATCTGGTATTGCTTCGTTTATAAAAACAAATCTTAGCCTGCCTCTTAAGATAATATATACAAACGTAGCTAAACGCACATGATAGATTGCTTTGTACTATTTTGGTGTTGTATACAGGTGTGTTACAATTTTTTACATACAACATTTGACAACGCTCTTTTATTTAATATTATCAATTACTACTTATAATCGCCTTGAACGTTTTTTTATTTCGCCAGGATTTTTTTGTTTGCAACTTTTTTGTTTAATGACGAAGCATATATATTAATCATCCTTTCAGTCTAACTGGAGAAAAAATCAAAAAACACGCCACATTTTTTAAAAAAATAGAACACGTAATTTAATACGGCCAGTCCTACCTATAACATGTACTTATATAGCAAAATATATAGTAGTATAAATATGAGTGCTATCATTCCGACTTTATATATTTTTAACTACTCTATTAGGTTTTTGATGTTTTACGTATGTAATATTTTATAGAAAATACAATTGAACCGACTTTTGTAATTTTTACTTTCTTTTGTCCAAATTCTATATTTCTTAGATGTAAAAAGTAGGAGAAGAACCACAGCGTTTTTTTTGCAGATATGACAGTAGGCCGAACCAAATACCAAATATTCAGCCGAATCTCAGATATTGACCGAGTAATATCAATTTAAAAAACATTTTTTATTACCCGCTGTTTATACAAAATATTAAGTTGTATTTAGTAAAACACATTGGTATCAATTGTAATTTCTTTTGACACATTACACCTCGAAAAAAATATTTGTGCATTTTGCGTGTTTTTCACAGTCTACTAATATCAACAATGATCGTTATTTACAGCCAAGGTCGTATAAAATGCTTGTAAAAGAACCAAAATATTTGTTCCTCATGGATTATTCATGTTGGCTTTTACAGATTAATATAATTCACTTTTTGAATATTTATTTTTATCATTTTATTACAACAAAATGGCAGTCGAATAAAAAAAATTCTAAAAAAGTGAATTTTTAAACCAATGAACAAAAAAAACTAAAGCTTAATTTTTTTTATAGACTAGCTTGTGTAAGGTTATTTTGTATTTTTGCACCATAAAAATACCATTATATATATCTACCCAAAAAAAAGACTTCCATTTAGTGTATGATATATGCGGGTTAGAATGTAAAAATTGCTATCAAAGGGAAGAAGTTCTAATAGAAACCCCTTCAAATATTTTTATATAAAAAATATAAAGCTCCATGTACATAAAAGTGGAAACGTTAAGTTGTGATTAAATTATGTTTTCTTTGCAGAAAAATCAAATGAGTTTTTGGCCATAGGTCTCAATACTACAAGCAATTTTTTAAAATGATTTTTTTAAAAGTTAATTGTTTTTTTAGTGGCGGAGTACATCCAGGGGTGCTATCCATAGGCAGGTTTAGGGGGGGGGGAGGGTTTAACCCCCTCTGGGGTTCTCATTGTTTTTTTTGTGCGGTTTTGCGCTACAATATAGGGTTATCACACAAATATTTTTTTTCAACCCCCCCCCCCCTATAAAAAAATTTCGGATCCCACTCCTGAGTACATCCCGAAGCTGCAAGAAAGTGTCAGTTAGCGTGTTTAAAATAACAACAAACGAAAGTAAAGCCTTTTTTGCTTTGTAAATATTTGTGTTTAAAAAATTGTTTACAAATGTTTTTTGTACAGTTTGTCTTAAGTATATTGACTTAACGCGCTATTGGCTGTAGTTTATATGCTTATGGCGAAGAAAAAAACTCAAAAATTATAAGAAACATAATTTTTTTGTACGTAAATTTCGAAGGTTCTAAATTTTACATCGAAAGGCCGGCTGGCGCCCAATATATACTTTATGCGGCTATGTTTTAATTTGGATATGTATGATATTATCATTTTTCTTGTTTTGACGGCATTACCAGTATACTTTCTTACAATTTTTTATGCTTATTTTATAGATTCAATATATTAAGTTATAAAAAAATCCAATTTGCAAATGTATGATATTACAATCCAAGATAATTCTTTATAGTGGCTATATTTTTTTATCTGTATTCATAATAAAATTTATTAAAACAATTATTAGCTAATGTGTTTACTTATAAATATTAGATTTTTACGCAAAGCTATATTTTTCGTATTTTTGTGTTTATTTATAATATAAACAATATAGGACCTGATAAAATACAGGATAAAATTAGTAAATTACAAATTTTACATTTTTACAGTTTTAAGTAAAGTTTAATTAATCACATGTAGTAATAATATATATATAAATAACATAACGGCAAAAGAAAGCTATATGATAGGAACGAAAATATAGCCATTACAAAATCGTCAAAATTCGTCTATTCCTATTCTATTTCTCAAACGCAGGGGGTACTAACAAATTGGGGGCGCGGAGGCACTTTTTGTGGAAAGGGCCTTCTTCTATTAACTATTTTTTTTAGAAAAATATGTGCTTTGATCAAGGCTTTATTTATATTTTTTTTCGTAATAAAGACTATATGTTTTTTTGGTCGTAAAACATCAGGTAAAATTATAAGAAGCATATGAAGCATGTATAGCATTATTTTTTATCGTGTGTTTATCGTATTGGTCTATGCAAATTTGCTTCTAGCTCTCAAACAAGATAAACACTTTAATTTTTTGACCATATATTTTAAATGCTTACTTTTTCAGACAAATAAGCCTGTTTTTGTAACGTTTTTATTTTGCTTTGTATGGAACTTTTATTGTTTTAAAATTTAGGTGCTTATTTTTATATAGTAATTATAATTATTATAATAATCTGTAATACACCTATATAAATATAATATGCTGATACAAATTCAAACAATATAATAACTATAAATGCCAGATTTTTTTTTTGTTTTTCTCTTATGCAAGAAACGCTTAGTTTGCATTTCTATTGATACTATGTTCCCACGGTTAGACGGGAAGCCAGGATGGGCGTGTGGCTTGTTGGGTTTTGCGTGTAAAACTTTATAAACATACTGTTCTATCTTTATTGTAGTCTTAAAAAACACATCTTATGCATATATATCATTTGTTTACTAATTATTTATTAGTTGGTTGGCACAAATGACTGCATTAAATCTATTTTTTTAAATCAGACAAACTATTATACAATACACAGGCACTGTGTTTGTTCTTAGTTTTATTATACCATGCATTTTCCACCAGACTCAAAAAAAAATATTTGGTTGCATTTGACAAAAGTCCGATAATGCAGGGCAATTAAATTAATTGTTTTTTTTGTTATTTTTAATATATATTTGTGTTGATTGTCTACAATCAGTTATTATTATATAATATTGTTAAAGGCGCGTATAATTACAAAATATAAATAAACTTTATAGATGATTTAAGGCTGCAAATTAAACAAAACCGTTTTTTATCCAAAAATAAAAACAATTTTATTTTTGTTTTTTTATAGCATTTAGAAATATACGAAGCAAAAAATATATATTTTATGCACAAACTAAGGTTTGACATGTTTTTTTTAAACAAAGAAAGATGTGGTTTAGTAAATACTTGCAAAAAAAACGTCACATACGCAAAAAGAATAGATATGCCTCCGTATTTTTATATGGTCTTAATGCCAAATTATAAATCAAAAATGTTAGATTATATATTATACATATACTGTTACAAAGTTATAAATGTATGCGTACACATTTTTGTCACTTATGTGTTATTAAATGCTTTTAATATTTTTACGGATAAATGACTACTGCTAATTATTTTGAAAACCGGAGTAAAATGCACACACCAGTTAAGTTTTTATAAAAAACGATAATGGTCATTACTAATATCATTTTATAACACGTATGCAAATCAAAATTCAAGAAAATTAAAAACTTTTACACTATCTCTAAAATATATATGCAGAACCGAAATTTTTTATTCACATATTGACAAGAATTTTTTCTTGTAAATAAGTTTGTAGAAATATTAAAATCAATTTTGAGGCTCCCTAAGCCGGGGGCCCCAGGGCACATGCCCCCAGTGCTTCCGTTAGTCCGCATCTGCTTAAACATTACAATATACTGCATCCATATTCAAAAAAAACACGATTGTTATTTCATTGATTCTTTTTTGTGACATAAATTTTTTCAGTAAGCGATCTCTAAAAAATAAACATATCATGACCGGTTTGATCCCTAGTCACTAAGATGAAAATATATAATCAAAAAATTATATGGTGTAACAATAACCCGGCATTTTGAGCTTATATAGCAATTTTTACCACTTTGAAATATGCAGTCATGACCCGAAAAAAATTGGGTATTACTAGGTTCTGGACAATTAAATGATTCTGGACCATTGTTTTGTATGTAGGGGTAAGATGGGTATACAAAAAAAAAGAAAATCACTTAGAATAATAAATACATGTACGTAAAGACAGAGCATTAGTTAATAATTGTCCGTTTTTATCTTTATGCAAGTAACTACCTTTTATTCCACGCACATATGTTGTGCTTAAGCAATTTTTTTTTAATTAGCAAAGTGTAAGAGGAACACTTTTTTTTTTTTGCATAAGCAAAATATATCTTTCTCCTTTATTAAATTTTATGATGGCACCTTTGGTTCCCGAAAATTCTATAAGCCTTCAATAAGAAAAAAAAGCTAGATAGCATATTTTATAAAGAATGGAAAACTTTTTTTGGTTTTTTTTTTGAATAAAGCATCGGTTATCTTTGCAAGAAAAAAAATTTGCTTGAGGAAAAAATCAGAACACGCCCTCACTTTAATTTTATGGAAACAACTAATTTGATACCCTTTTACTCCTTCCAAACGAATTCGGGTACATAAAGATTCTGGTAATCTAATAGCTAGTAATACGTACAATTGCAGTATGCCAAATGTCATTATTCACCGACTGATAGCACCTATTAAAATAATTATCAGGCTTCAGACATCCCTAGTTTACTAATATTTTATATGCAACAAAGGTTGCTACCAAAGGTTGACATGGTAGGAAAATACACTGGAACAGTCAGAATATTGCAGGAAGTACGGGTACGGTTGTCTGTACGGGTATTATGTATAATAGGGTGTCCAAATTCTCGCAAAAATTTTAAACCCGGGATTTGGTATTTTAAAAAATATAATCCCGGGATCCGGTACTATATCGGGACTATAACGGTATTAAAAATACAAAAAAAAATATAGTGGTTTAGTTATTAAAACTTTCGGTTTCTAAAAACAGCGTCAACCTCGAAAAATTTCCCCATAACTGTTAATTAGCATAACTGATGTAAGACGCATATAAAAAAAGCTTTTTGTGGTAAATACTAGTAAATTTTGTCGTGCAAACGTGTCCTAGGCATAAATTATCTGAATCTCTACATATTTTAGTTATAAGTAAAATAAACCACCCTGTAAACATTTACAAAAGGTTTTATATATTTATTATATAAAAATTGTTGCTCAAAGTACGTCTTAAGTATAACGGCATCTGATTTATTATGAAAATAAAATTCCAACATATAAAATTTAAATTTTTACTACCGCATTATTTAAAATTTTAATCCCGGGATTTGAGACTAAAATTCGATATTTTAGTACCGAAAGTTTAGTCTCAATCCGGGATTGGATTCCCTAATGTATATTATAAGATCAAAATGTTCGCAGGCACAAAAAAAAAAGTAAGCGCAACTATAACCAATACGAACAAGGTGCAGAGTAGTACATAGTTGCAGCAATATGGTTGTAAAGAAAATGAAGTGGAACTTTTTTACGATACGCAATGCTGGTATAAGACCGTAGAAGAAGTAAATCGATTTACATATGCAGATGGATGATAAAGTGACCAGATACACACGAGAACCAAAAAGAAAGATTAAGACAAAGCATGTGGATCGTCATATATGCAAAAAAATGAATCGTAAAAATACCAAAAAGCAGAACTTGGTTTTACGTCATGCATGTAGAAAAAACGAAGCAAAACTCCAAGATAATACAAAAGTTCTAGTAAGAGGCAAATGAAAAGATAAAAAGGACACATATTCAAATATTTCGTTTCCAAGAACGTTATTAGTCACTAAGAATGAGTATTACTGCTTAAAAACAAAAACTTCTAAAACGGGGCCTGGCGCTCATATGTTAAATTTGTTCCAGAAATGTTTCAAAAGAGACAATGTATATTTTATGACAAGACAGTGTCGGATATGGACATGTATCGGTGCAATTTTTTGCAATTAAAAAACAAGTATGAAAACTGGTATTAAAAGGAAAACTTATAAATGTAAAACAAATTGCAAAAAAAAAAACTTGCAAGGCGTCGGTTCACAAAATATGGCGACTGCTACAAGTAAAAAAAGCCTGAGAAACGGCAATTAGATTTTAAGATGTTATTAGCAACGACTTACATTTTTTTAGAAGAAAACACCAATTTGTACATTTCAATAAGATGTAAATTGGGTAAAGCAACGCAAAAAGTAACTTGTTGACATTGATAGATGAAAAAGCAGAAAACATATGAGTAAAAATAAAAAGATAATTCGAAATGGCAGCGTCGAGTTATAAGGCATAGTGGATATATAAAAAGGATAAACATGTGGTAAAGAAATATTCCCATGATCTTGTAGAATCTACGTTCATGTTTTCATTGCTGGCATGACACACGAAGTAAAAATTTACACTATTTACACTTTTTACACTATTTACACTATTTAACTATTTTTTCATACGAAATAATACAAGAAAAATGTATTATATGCACGACTGGTGTATAAAATTTTACATTAAAAAGCATATAAAGCTTAAAAAAAGAGAAGAGCCATTATGGGGTAGATAAAAAACCAGAATATTGTAAGGGAAAGGAAATACTTAACAAAAAAGCCATTCGACAAGAGAGTCATGATCAGGCTGTTGAAATTTTCGATTTTAGTTCAAAATCCCAAAATCACAAAAAAAAAGGCTTTTTATACAAAAGAAGCCTATTTTTTACGTATTTTTTATCTGCTTTTTCCATCAACAAATATATATTAAATACATTTTGTAACAGTTTATCATTATAATTACCTTACAATGAAATTAAATTATTAAAAAAGAACAAAACTGATTTTGTTATTGTGTATTTTTTAAAAAACATAGTTAACGTATATTTATTTTGGAATTGCGTTAGTTTTTTTGTATTAATTCCTCTGTCTACGAAAAAGTGTTGGATTTACAACTTTCTTTCTTGCAATAAAACGCCTAGCGATTATGTAGTTGCAGCCTAACAGTATAAGCAAAAATGATAACGTCGCACAAAACTACTGATAATGTTCCCAAAACTTTTTTTGTTGTGATTGTTTGTTTAGCTTCGTGCTGAAAATTTTGGGAATTAAAACAGAGAATGGCATGGCAAGAGCATCTGCAGATAAATCAAAAACATCACAGCGTCTGTACCAGCCAAAAAAATATTATTGAAAAAAAAAGATTTTGTAATTTTAATGTTTTTTTTCACGTAAATTTACCAGTTGTAAAAAGTGAAATAATGACCTTTTTAATAATAACAAATAAATAAAAAACAAACTGCTCTTGCTTCTTTTCTATTTGAATAATTAATTGTATTTTAACATTTTTAAAAGTTTTAATAATTACATTAATGCCAAATCATACTCTTTTTTCGACAGAAAGAGTTATTTTTGTATAAAAGTAACAATAAAACCGAAACTGGAGATATATTAAATGCAACATGTGCTATTTTGTAAATTTTTTTCTAAAATAAAAATTTTTTATGTTTAAATTTTTCTCATATTTTGCATATTATTTGCAGATATCTGCAACCTCAATTTTTGAAATTTTTTACTTGGCTTAAAAATAAAGTATAAAAATCAAAATCGGGCACGTAGTCAAGTATAATTTTTACAGCAGGAAAGCATATCGCAAAAAAACTTCGTATTGGTAATCCACACAGTTTCAGTCTATGTAGGGACGGATTTACAAAATCGGGGGCCCGGGGCACTTTTTTTTCTGGGGCCCCTATTTTATGCTAAAAAATTTTTAAATGGTAGCTGCAGTAAAATTTAGTTTTTGTTTCTATATCTGTTGCTGCCATAGCAATTTGTTGTCAAAGTAATATTGAATCGCCAGAAAAAAAATATATTTTTTAGCGTATATTTATTATTAATCTAAAATTTAAAAACCACCAAATAAAAATAATTTTTACATGAAATGCGTAGACACGTGTGCCAGTTTATTTGAAAACTTATACTTGAAAGGTACTATTAAATGTGTATAATTATTATAATTTTTGTTGTAAATTTGTATTTAAATACATAGCTCAAACACAATTAATGCAAATATTTTATTCCATGTACCGTTAACTGTGTATACTTGAATAGAAAAAAATGATTTTAAAACAAATTTTCTATGAAATTCACAATAGAAGTCCTTTAACAAGTTAGTAAAAAGCTTTAGACGCATATCCTACGTTAGAAGTTAAAACACGAAAACAAAGAAATTTATATCGTTTTTTGCAAATCACAATTATTTTTGTAATTATTTTAAGCAAGCTGAGAAAGATATCTACTACCGATGGTTTTTTCTCGTATTTTAAGGCGTATTTAAACAAATTATAACTTACTGAACAGTTTTTTCAGTAAAATCAAAGAATGTTTTAATATATTTTTTAAAATGAACAGAACCAGTGGCGTAGCCAGGAATTTTCCCAGGGCTAGTCAGTGTTTTTAAAAAAATATACCCATAAAACTTAATTTAAAGCGTTAAAATTTTTATTATTATTTTTGGCAATTTTTTACGTTAATTATTTTTTATTTTAGATTTTTTTATCAAAAAAATATCTGCTCAAAAAAAGACCCCCCCCCATAAAATTAAGGCGCTGTTTTTTTACAAGGGGGGAGGCTTGAGCCCTGTAGCCCCACCCCACTATTCCTACGCCACTGATCTGAACAAAAAAAATGTGTGGCAGACGTAAACGTTATTTTTTTTAGTCTTCCAATTGGAAAAAGAGAGACTTTTAACAAATATAAAAAAATTACCACTTTTCGTACTTAAACTAATTTTTTTTGAATGTTTACATTTTATCTGTTATTGATAAAAACATACATATGTTTTTTCGCACTGTCTACTAACACATAAAAAAGTTTCCATGCAGTTCTTTATATAAAAAATATACATACATTTTTTTAATTTGCGTTTTAGCAATTTTTTAGTTTTATTTTAAAACAGGAAACTAAGAGTAGTGCAAAAAATATGATCGTAAAAATTATGTAGTTTACTATGTATTTTAATTATTTGCATTAGTGTACAATATTAGTTGATTGGCTGAACGAACAAAAATAAAATAGTAACACTAAAAAGGCGCGTAGATAGTTACTATTTTTTTATGTGCAGTGCGAAATGAACACGCTAAAAAAATCTTATAACGCAAATTTTTCGTTTTAGCATTTGTATAAATCCTTTTAAATTTCGTATATCTTTTAAAAACTTGCATTGACGTTTCTATTTTATTTTTTTGGTTTTTTTTTTAAAAAATAATAGAGTCACAACAAACTTTTTGGGGCATCCATTGCCTGGGGTCCCAGGGCCCCATTAAAAACCGGTCCTGAATATATTAAAAATGGTATGAACTGGCTTTTTATCTGTAATATCTATAATTTCACACTAAACTTATACTATATACGTCAATTGGCATATTCAATACTATTAAATCTTGCAAAATATTAAGTAACAGGATGCATCTAAGCGTTGTTAATTGTATTAGCAGTAATAAGACTTCTACGAAGAATTGCGTAAAATAAAATATATTGCACAAATTAGAAATGGTAAATCCACATTTGTTTTACGATCTCTTTACCCACGCAACAATTGTTTTAATATTTAAACCCATAAAATTATCCGCAATCTCCAAAAAAATCTATAAACCCCTGTTTTTTATAATTCAACGAAAGTAGGATTTTTCTAGATAATACTCAATTTTATAAAGCCTGGGCATGTATTTTTTGAAAAAAAAGGTTGGTTTATGTTCGCTAGCTACAAATTTGTATATTTTCAGCAGAGTGGTTTTGGTTTTTTGCTAGCATTTTTTTGATTGGCGTACAACAGTTAAATGCAGGTTTAAATATTTAAGTTTAAAGATAAATAAAAAGTTTGGAAAAAGCATTTTTTAGACTTAAAAAAGGTTTTAAACAAAAAAGAATTATAATGCCTAATAATGTAAACGCATAATTTTAACGACTTTATGTATTACATGGAAAATAAAAAATGTAACGTTGATAAAGTACTACAGAGAAAAAAAGTTTTTTATAAGGAGCTATCAAAAATTGACGATTCGCTGAAAAAGTAGTACACTTTTTAGAGAAAGATATGTTGGAGGTGGGGTGGGGGTATTTAGAAATTTACAAACTACACTAAGGGTTTAAATTGCATGATATCGACTGTAAAAAAGCCAGTAGAAAACATTTGTCAAAAAAAAGACTGTAAACATAAATCAAACAATACGATGGTAGATCGTTGACAAGAGACTGATTTCTGCATAAAAAACGTCTTACAAAAAAATGGACAGACAATGTGTGTGGTAGACAGACCAACATACTAACAAAATACAACAACAAAAAACGCGAAAACTAGAATTTAGGAAAGAACCAGCATTCTAATATCGACCGGGTTTACAACTTTGTGGTTCCTAGAAATATTGATTAGTTCCGACAAAAAAAGCAAAAAAAAACATATAAAATAAGGACCATATATAGTTGCCGCATAAAGGTATGAAAGCGTGCATTTCAGATTCCACTTCAAGTTGTATATTGCATAATAAAGACATAAATAATTTTGTATATAAAGGGGTGAAATACGTGTGCAATAGCAAACGAATATTAGAAAAAAAGTATGACTATACAAATGGCAACAATACTGCATTTGATGCAAGCAATTGAATACTGAATAACACGAAGAAAAGTTATACTATAAAGAAAATAGAATACTTTGATAGATTTTTGTATTCTGCAATATTGTAAAGTAGGAGCATGTAACATCACTTGAGAACTTGCATTAAATGTGCAAAAGTGCGTGCATGTAAGTTTTACGCAAAGGAAAATGCGAAAGATGTTGCAGTGTAAAGATTTAAAGTTTCAATGGTCAAAAACAGAGGATTCTTTACTATTGAAAAGGCTTTGGAAATATGGATGCAATGTCAAGAAAATAAAAACGTATAAAAAATGCAAAAAGATGGTGTAGTAAAAATGAAAGGAACAATTAAAGAAAAAAAAATAACAGATGAATATACAAACGTTTACATCCGGAACCTATACACCAAAGATAGTATGCTGTATTTATTGGCATCCGCATGATGTATAATAGCTTAAGTCAAATATCTAGACAATGAAAGAAAGATGCGGTAAAAGAAACAAAAAGTAAGACATATAGTATTGGTAATGCAAACGAAAAATTTGAGAAAAATGGATGAAAATAAAACGAACAAATTATTAAAAGTAACAGGATTGATTTTTTAAAACGATGGATCATTATAAAGTATAGAAACCAAAAAAAAGTATGAAAAAAGTGAGTTATAAAGATATAAAAGCCGCCACTGGTTACGATTTAGAACGGCTTTTTAGAAGACGAATATATACAGTTTTTTTTGTATACGCCATATGCATTAGGAACGTAATAATGCTAGTATCACAACTTTTCGACCCACTGGTTTTGATGGCTTTTAAAATAGTATAAAGATTTATACTCCGCTAAGATGCAAAAGACACAATAATAATATAAAATATCTATTGGTTATAAAACTTTTAACATTTACATTCGACATGCAATTTCTAGGTTATTTGTTAACAAGATAAAGCAATAATTTGTTGATTATTTAATCATACGAATCTGTCAACAAGTTGCAAATATTTACAAATATTTTTGCGCATAAATATTTTTTGCCATCTTAAAAATTGTGTATATTATCATATGCGCAACTTTTAACTTAAGAAAATTTGTAAATTATGGTTATTTAAATTATTTTCGGCGAGTTCGCTTTTTTTGGCTTCTTTTATTTGATTTCTTTTTTCTACGGGTTTTCGTTCTTTTTCTTTTTCTTTTTCTTGTTCTTTTTCTTGTTTTTTTTCTGCTTTTTCATTTTATTTTTTATTTTATTTAGTATACAGTACTTTTCTTCTTAAAGACACAAAAAGTGCAAAAAAAAACATTTTTTCTTATTTTACTGTTTAAGTAGTTTTTGTGTTCGTATTTTTTCCAGAGTTGATCTATAACCGGGACCCTCTTATTGAGAATTTTTATATCTGGCCACTATAAAAACTAATGAAAATAGTTATAATTATAAAAAATCAAATGTAAGAGTCTACTATAGCATTTTTTTATTTATCTATAATCCTTTAGACACAATTACAAAAAATAATAGTAAAAATTCTCTATAAGAGGAGTTTTCTATATTAGGAAAACTACTGTATTACATTTTTAGTAATTTTTGTTTTTTTTATGTACTTGTAATTTTCATTATCTTTTTTTATTTACAGTGTTTTTTGGATTTTTTACTTTTTTCTCTATTTCCAGTGTATTTTTTAGTCTTCTATTTTATTCCAATTAATTATAAATTTGGCAGTAGATTTATTGCGTATTTTTTGACCAGCCGAAACGCCGTTAGTTCATATCTTATTAACCTACATGTAAGTTCCGACTTGTGTTTTTGGTTTGGTTACTATTTTCGCCGTAGTTTAAAAAATATCCGACATTTTAGTTACCAACAAAATTTAATTATCATAAATATAAAAACTAAACAAAAAGATAAAACGATGAAAATAACTACGGAATATGTATTATTTCTGAACTGTAGGCTACGCTACAAAACCAAATGACCAAAAAAATGCCAATGCAAGACATTTGTCTGCAGTAACTACAATTTACTATCAGAAAAACATAATTATTACTATATGCTGTATGAAGCTGATTATGGCTTGACATTACTTGTAAATGCGCAGTTTCTTGTTCCTTATGCTTTATAACACATAAATACGCCCCCGAGCATTTCAGCCCTTTAGAGATAAAAATTATGGTATCCGACTAAAAAATGAGTTCTCAGGTGTGTGTAATGCTAGTCTAGTGTGTCGCCAACTTACATTAAAATCCTATATAACTAAAGCAGTACATATTGCAAATTTATTTAAGCCGGTTAAAAAAAAAACTTTTTGAGCATAATGTTTGGGTACATTGCATAAATTATTCGAATGCTACTTTTTTTGTTGTATAAGTATATTAAAATAATCACTTATAAAAAAGTGGTTTTACATAAATTAAAGCAACGAATAAATCACCAAAAATCTAATCTTGTTTGTTACAAATCTGTTAAAATGCTTTTCTTTTCTTTTTATTGTGACTTTGAAATATGGTAAGTATCTAGATTATACTGCCTAATAAAAACTTTTTTGTAAAAATAATTATACTTTTATAATTTGTGTATTTTAAATATAAAGCAAAGTTCAAATCCCTTTTATTGACCATTTAAAAATAAGTTTATTGATTAGGTTGTAAGAATGCGTGTCGTCACGGGCAGCTGCTCAACGAGATCGGATCAAATACAAGAATAATACTTTTTTATTTTGTAATATTGACCTTTTTTTAGTTTTTTTTTTGTTCCGGAACCCGTTTCATATATGTATCTGCTATGCAATCAAACCAATGACTCTAATAGTTTTTTTTCTTTCACGACGGCAATTACATCGGCGCCTGTCGCCCGCCATCGTGCTATGTCTTACGCTGAATCACTCATTACAAAATGAGAATGCCGTCTCAGTGCTCGCCTGTACCTTCGCCTACGGCTTAGCAATAACGCTCACAGTTTCATGGTCGTAGTTTAGAGTAACACGTCTATCAAAAACACGTTGCATGCATTAAAACGATTTAAAAACGATTTTATATAGTTTTAAAAAAAATTATTTTAACTATTTAAAGATTTTTATAAGAAAATTGTCTTTTTTGTTTCGTTTTGCCGGACTTACTTTTTGTAGAAGAATATGATACAGATTGTACGAATATATCATTACTTACTGTCATCGCCAATCAATAAACTTTTTAAAAAAAAGCATTTATTGTGGGAACAATTATTAGTTTTGGTTTACAGTGTCAGAAATAGTGTCTTTTTGTTTATTATTACATATACAATTACGTGCACTCATGTACAATTTTGACATAATAAAATAGCCGGTAAACACATGGGTACATATAATGTTACGGTGTTTGCTGTTTGTATGAATTATTGACTGCATTATTTTAGAAAATACTAAAATACAGTATAATGTGTAAAAAAGTAAAAAAAGGCTTCAGATTTTTTTTTTTTACGTTTATGGTAATCTTTTGACCTAATATTTTTTCTGATCCAAAAAAAAACATAAACAGATAGAACAATTATAACCCTAGAAATGGGGTATAAAAGAAGACACAAGGCTCTGTGCAAATTACGGATATATAATTGAGCGCTTGTAATAATTTTAGCAAGTTTGCGCTATCCCATATATATAATATATAAAGTATTGGATTGACGCACATAATACAACAACGGGTGTATATTTTTAATCTTAATATATATATGCCTTGTATCATTTATATATTTCTTCGTTTTGTACCTTATCAGGCACGTAGCCAGAACTCTAATTTTTTGCAAAAGGGGCCCCCTTAACTATTTTTTTAAAAAAAGAGGGGTTCCCAAAAAACAAAGTGTAACGGCAAAAAGCACATATACTGTAACCGGCACCTTTACCAACCTTGTAATTTATCGAAACTGTGTTTTTTCTAGTTTTTACGACAAATCACCCCTTAAAATTTCATTTTGCCTAAATTTACCCTAAAATATATTTTACTTACTAAGGCATGCATTACTTGCAAATTCTGTTTGGTTAGTGTGTTTTTTTGCGCGTATTTGCGTATTTGCTTTATTTTTGCACGATTTGACTCTGTGAAATTTGCGCACACCTGTAAAATTCACCAATAATTTTTGAATCCCTAAAATGAAAACGTTGTCAAGTATCAGTGTATAAAGAGTTTTTTAAAAAGATATTCTGTAACATATTACCGTTTAATAATTACAACACATTCAGTTTTATATTTTATATTTCATAAAGTAGACATAATATACTTTTTTGCGCTCATAGTCGCGTAGCAATACTTATTTTTTGTGTTTATTTGCATTTAAGTCTCTATACAAAAAAAAAAAGATTTATCGTACTATTATATCTATACAATGCTGTAAAAAACCCATTTTGAAGAATTTGCCCTTTTTAAAAAATTTTTAGCATATAAAAAAGATGAATAAAAATTTATACTAATACACATAAAGTGTTATTTTGTATGTACGCAGCAGTAGTCGTTTTTTTAGAAAAAAACGGAGTAATCATGTCTTTATAGTTGTACTGTGAAGTTTTATCGGTACAAAATAGAAATACATACTATACATGTATAAAATTGCAGTAAAACCTTAAGTAATTTTGCTTTTGGTACAAGTTTTTTAGCGTTTTTATATGATCTTTTATGACATGAATAATAATGCAAAAAAATGAAAAGTTCGTTTTGAAACACCTGCGAGTAAGGTTTGCGATCCCGGAAACAAAGGATGGAAAAATTGTAAGATTGAAAGAACTAACAAAACACATACCAAAAACTATACGGGATACCGGTCTCGATAGTTTGATTCAATTTTTAAGTTTTTCAAATGTATTATTTATTGAAAATACTTTTTAAAAACTGTTAGAGTCGCAATAACTAAAATTATTTGTAAAAAAAGTTTTTTAAATTCTATTGCAAATCACCTTACAATTAGTTGTAGGCATTGGAGCCGCAACAATATATATAACTGCCTTAAGAGCAAATTTGAGCCCGTTAAATATTCCCTTATATTAAAAATTATGTTACCGCAACACTTTGTTGAATTATGGGTTAACAAGTAGAAAACATCATAAAAATTTATAATTTGTACTTGTTGCAAGTAAATTTTTTTTTTTATTTTTTTGTCATTTTTTGGTCATAAAAATGAGCCTTTAAAAATTGAATAGTCTTAAAATTGTACAAAAAGGTATTAAAAAGTATAACTTTTTAAAGCGGGCAAGTTAATCATATTGCCAAATTATTTTTTTTCGCAGGTTTAGTTATACGCTGAACATATTTTATTTTTGTTTAAAGATTATCAACACCAACGTATACACGCAAAGTCGGCAAGCTGTCGCAATGGAAGCGAATTTTCACTGCGTAGCGTCACTGATTATACCCTGTAGTTTTCTTCTGTGTGTCGCTTTATGATAAGTGTTAAGAAACTACTTGACTAAAAGAAAGATAGTGATGATAAAAGTAATAACTTTTTGCTTATACTGTTTTTTGTCCTGGCTTTTTCTTAATTAAAAATATAGCAAACAGTTTTTTACCCCCGGCTTTTATACCAATCTAATAGTTTTTGCCTGTTTGTAATTATTCATATTTAGAAAATGTTATTAAACACATAGTTTTGTTATATTTATGTAGCTTTTGGTGTGCTTTTTTTTCGCCAAAGCTAAAACAGCAAGGTAAGTACGATTTTCTTATGCATATATAAATACAAAGTTTAATGGCGTGCAACTGATTTTTTTTGATTGCAGATAAATTTTTTACGTAAGATTTTAGTAGAAAAGGAGACTAAGAATCGAAAAATCTTTGGTACACTTGTATACGAAAATTTAATCTTTGGCATTTTTTAAGGCAAATTTAAAATTCTGAGTCTGCTGAAAATGTAGTGCTCGTAAAAAAAAAATAAGGTACGTAGTGATTTTTTATATTCAAAATTGTAAAATAAAAAACTTTTTGCAAAAGACTTTGTTGCCCTTGCACCTATTTATTTCTATTTTTACGAGCTGAAAAATAAAAAAAAAAAGTATTTTTTTATTATTGTTGCATATGTTTTTTTCATGATATAAAACGAGACACCCACGAATGCTTGATGTTTGAAGAGAAAAGTCGAACATTATAAAAATATAAATTTTATAGTAAGTTATATTTCATAATATTTAACTGATAATATAAGAGTAAGTATAACACATGTAAAAACTACGTAAAAATCGTTTTTAATACGACACTATGATACAAGCGGTATTGCATATTTTTCGATCTATAATATTTTACTATAAACTAGTTGTGTGTAAGATGCAAATTAACATGTTATGTATTACGTAAAGCATAAAATATCTAAACTAGCGTCAAATAATGCATAGCTCATCAATATTAGAGGTATTTTGTTTTTTGCTTTTCTATGTTAAACTTATATGCTTTTACTTGTATTGCTTGGCATATAACGCTTTACATCTAAAAGATAAAAAAAAATATATATGCGCTGATAAGCTGTTGTCTATTTTGGTAGTTTTTCTATAGATAATGGATTTGGTTTTTTAATCAGCAAAAATTTTTGTGCATCGTTAGAGCTTTTATTTTAATATAAAGGCATCTATCTAATTTGTAAATATTCAGACATAAATTACCGGTGTTTGGTATATTAAAACCTGTTTTTAAAGCCTTACATGTTTTGTTGTGTACAAAACTAGTGTTAGAGTATATAAAAAAACATTTTGGCAAGTTTTGTTCCATCTTTTACAGGAACTTGTACAAAATGCAATAGAGGACAAGTTTATACACATTTAGAAATCCCGGACTACATCACAGGATCTCAAAAAAGCGCTTTTTACAGTTTTTATTGTTGCGGGATTTTTTAACCCTGGATTTTGCAGACTTCTCCGGCGAGTTTTTGATTTTTTCTAACTATCTTTTGTACAAAAAAGATAGTTTTGTTATGCCTTAATAAGACTTAAAACACAAACTGCATTTTAAATACAAGTTTTTATGTATCCAAGATAAGAGATTGTTTTCTCGTATTATTTATGCTTAATTTTTTATACCTTTTATATTTGCAAAAGCAAATTTTTTAAACCAAAAAAATTGATGCCATAATTGATTAACCAAGCGTAAAGTATACAAATGAATATCTTATCAAATTAAAAACAAAAGTAAGACAGTTTACTTGCAAATATGTCGTTACTAAACCTTCAAGCTACATATCCATTGTTAAAAAAATTGATCGTGTTTTTTTATACTACAAAATATCATTTAATTTAGTTAAAAAAGTATTTTCATTCAACATTGAAAAATAACCTACGGAGAATTCAGTATAATATTTATGTGGCATTTTTGTTGATAAATCTTCATCTTTTCTCGTATTATTAATAACAAACGTTTTTGCTTGTAATATAAATTCCTACGCCTTTTCTCAATTGAATTTTACTAAAGTATAATAAATACAAAAAGCTCAATCTTGTTATTGCATTTCCATATAAAAGACGCAACGGTATACTTTGTAAAGCATATACAATACACAAAAAAATCCAAAGATTAACACACAAAAAAAACAAAAAACGTTAAAAAAACGTAAAAAAAAAATAATTTACGTCTCACAAATTTTCAATATGAGAAAATCACAGACGCATTTATGCAAAAACTTGTAAACCTATTTTTGTTTTCTTTTTGTTTGCTTTTTAACCATAAATATTAGTTTGCTTTATTTTTTATATGTAATATTTATTGTACATATGCTTACTGCTTATAAAAAGTTAATGAAAACTACACAGCCATATTATCTGTATGTTCTTATAGTTGCAAATAAACTTAACAGAATTTTTTAAACTGCTATTTTACACTTCTTGTAGGTATTGTGTTTAAGTTTTTTTTTCAAAACAGAAATGGACTAAGTAAAATAATTTTTTGTGGCAAAAAATGTGTACATCTTGTGTAATGAAAGCACTTAACAGTATATTTTTTTATTATGTAAGTATAAAAAAAACTTTCATGGTAACATATGTCCAGTAAGTGTCTCTGTCTTACTAACATAACTAGTAACCAGAAGTAATTGCTCGTCGAAAACAGGGATAAACAGCTTTTTTACCATAAATAATACTACCTTTGTAAAAAAAATAATTTGGATTTTATATCGACAATTGCCTGCTGTTTAAGAGGTGTAAACAAACAGTACAAAAAGAATCTTCTTTTGTTTAAATATACAAATTGCTATATTTGATATAAAAATGTATACAAAAAGGCATCTTTAAACAGCAAAAATAGTTTATCATTTTTTTATTTGTTTACCATATCAGTATATGCTAATTAAAAGTTTCTGAATTGCATGTCTATAATCTTTTTGCAAATAGTATACTGTGTTGTACAAAAAAAAAACTCTCTTAGTCATGGTACCTTGCAAATACTAATTACAATTTATGTGTAGTCTTTTAGCTGCATATACACAAATACTTGTTAATTGTAGGTGTCTTTCATGATAAATTAACGGGTTGCACGTTTAAAATTGTTTTACTTACAGTATGAAAGCTAATATACTAAAGCATCAGTATTTACAATATTTTTTTAGAATTTTTTTTCGTGATTTATATAAATTTCATTTACAAAAAAAAATATCAAAAAGGGAAGCAGTCCAAGGTACGGGCCCCTCCCCCATTTCTACAAGCCTGATTCTTATATATTACATACTTGTCCAAAAAAAATCAAAAGTTGGTTGTAAAATCTGTGTGTTTTTTTATAAAAGCATGCTAAATATAACGACTGTACCTATGATATGTTAAAAGTTTCCTTATATTGAAAATATAAAAATATAGATAAACGATTAAAAAGTTAAAACGAAAGCAAAGGTGGAAAATAACTTACAACTATAAGATTTATGACTTTTATAATCATTTGTGTATAATCAATTATAATATTACATAATTGAGAAAAAAAGATATGTAATCTAATTTACGATTTTGTGTTTTGTTGTGTAACTTTTTGTATTTTATCTGTAATATGAAAAGCCGAAATTCACAATACTAGTTTTTATATATTAATCGCAACCACTTATAGTTTTTTTAATAATCCTATGTATTTAAGATACTTATTCCCGTTTACATGGTATAGTTGTCAAATTTCGCTTCACTTTTATATTAATTTCTGGTATAAAAACATAATAAATTTTGTTTTTTAAATAAAAATATGTAGTTATTTAAACAATGGGAAACATCTTTTTACAACTAGGTGCAGAACACTCTTCCCATTAATCATGGTTTAATGTGAAGAGTAATGAATGGACAAGTAACCTAAAACTTTTGCATACCTTGAATATTTGTTTGTTTTTTACCATATTATCAGACAATATTTTATGTATTCTTACTAGCTTTTTTACGTTGACAAGCAAAATCAAGTAATTAATTTAAAATATTAAAGAATACAATTAAAATTTTATAAAAAAACTGGGTTTTTTTTTTACTTTTAACTTATAATTCTAACATATGCACGTATTGAATATTTTTTTGACAATTTGCATTAGAATATTTTTGCAGTTTTTAAAATATTTTCATAATTGCAGATAACCGATCAAAAAGCCTGTGGTTAATAGAAAAAACAACATATTTCTCTTAGATTTGAAAAAAATATTTTTCGATATTATTTCTTGGCTACCGAATACACATCATTTTTTTACAAAAATGAAACTTTGCAAAAAAAAATAGATTATTGTAAAATCAATGATTGTGCAAAGACACGGATATGCTTGTGACATTACTAATTTTCTTCGACATCTAATATCGACCTGTTTTATGCATTTTTAATTAAAATTTTCTAGACGTCGAAGGCTCGCATCTTGTAATCTACACTTAATATATAACACTAGAAAAATGCAAAAAATACATGTTTTATGTTGTTACTATATGGTAAATAAAGGTATATAAAATAAAAAAAAACATCTTGACCCAATCTTTTTTTGCAAAAACCAAACAAAATTCATATAAATATGTAGTAATATACAAATAAATCTTTTCAGGTGTACTTAATTGTATTTATCTTCCGTTGTTATATGCATTTTTTAAGTTTTAAATTTATGTGTAAAATAAAAGGATAATCAATTATTTGAAACACCTTTAATATTATTATATAAGTAAAACTCATTGATTACAAACAGACTGCTTTTTTTTAATTTTTGCCCTTTATCTCTTACTAAAATATAACTTTTAGCAATAAGGGAATAATAACTTTGATTTTAGATAGATCTAATATATATTGGACGCATAAAAAACCTGAATGTAATTTTTTATGGTATGTTTTGTCTTAATTTTTTTTAAAATTGTGTTTTATTGTTAAAAATCCTTCATTATACTTTTTTTTAAATTTTGTTACTGAATGTTTTGTATATTTATTTACCCAACACTTACAGCTGCCCTTTAGAAATCTAGAGTTTTACTATACGGCATCAAAAAAGCATATTAAGCATAAAGTGTTTTTAATTTGCATTATATGTGTTTTATACAATATTAAAACTAAAAAATTATGTTTTGTGTATAATATTTCAATTAATTAAGTTTTAACTCACCCTAAAAAATTTTTTGTAGACTAAACGTACTTTTATTAGTACTGTAAAAAGCAGGGTTTAGGTTTTGACTAACAACTAAATTTCAAAAGATTAATAAGAAAAATTAAAATATCTTTTAATTTTACTATCTAACCATCTTTTTTATCTTACTATTGTTTTTTCCACGACTCGAACTGTCCCTGATTCTTTAATTCTGCATGCAACGATTTTTTGCTTACAAAAGTAATATACTTTTTCGTATATTTTAACTTTTTATTTTTATTTTTTTACATTTATGCTTGTAATTAATATTGCCATAAAATAAGTAATTATAATTGCAATTGACACAAAATTTTTTTTGCTTTGTTTACATACAGCAGGTTTTTTGATATATAATTTTCAATTTTAGTTTTGCAAAATAGTTTTTTAATTCTGCCTTTTCGAATTACATAATCATATCAAGAGAAAAAATCTAAGAAAAAAAATGTAATAATAGTGTAAACTTAACATTCACTAAACGGTAAAGAGCAGTGTTTCTCATAGTTAACATTTTTTAAACCCTAAAATGCACAAGGGTTTCAAAAAAAAGATGCAGGATAGAATAAAAATATTACTTAATATGCAATTAAAATGTTTTTGCAGCCATATTTTTGTTTCTATATTTCTTTAAATTTGTTGGGTAGTAATTAAATTACGACGATTTTCTGATTTACCAACATATATTTTAAAAAATGCGGATCAACAAGATCAATACGCCCCTAACAAATAATATAATTATCAGTTACAATATACGGTATGCAACAGTTTATGATGTTATTTTGTAAGTGTTTATATTTATTTGTTATAAAAAGCAACAACTGTCTGATTACTTTTAATATTTAAATAGATTCATCTACTTTGTATTAATAAATCGAATTATTACAAATGCAAAAAGGTCCTAATACTTACTCGTATTTCCCCTCTTCGTTTTTTCAACATTTATATACAAATATGCATTTAAAATTCCTTGCAAATCTTACAACAGTGTGACACTGAACAAATTTAGAATTTCTTTGTATTTATCACGGTATCAGTCAAAATATGCCAACATATTAATCACCTTTTTGCTTGGTATATATAATTTTGCATTCACACTTGCAGTATGTACTTTCGCATCGTATCAAACAATACAAAAATAAATTTATCACCCTTGTCAATTTTTGTTTTAGCATTCCGTATCAATCTGTGCTGACATTGTACTATATTTGTATTTACGTTTAAATTGACACGAAGGGTTCCAAGCAGGGGTGGGATCCGAATTTTTTTTCAGGGGGGGGGGGTTCGAAAAAAAAATATTTTTGTGATAACCCTATATTTTAGCGCAAAACCGCAAATAAAAGAAAACAATAAAAAATCCAGGGGGGTTG
>JAQFYM010002373.1:0-24107 GCA_034694785.1 Agrenia bidenticulata | reverse complement strand
AAAAGTGAGTTTGAGTAGAAACTGGCTACTCTACTCATTTTTTACTCATACTCAACTCAACTCTACTCAAAAATGAGAAGAGTTGAGTAGAGTTGCCCAGCCTTACTTTGGACATATATTTTTCCATATTTTCATTTTGATAAAACTCTATAATGTTTTCTAGGCTCGAAGACCACTTACTAATGTTTAAAAGCAATTCTTAATAGTTTGAGTAGTTTTCAGAGACCAGGCTTTTGTAATAAGTTCAACTGACTTAAAAAAATTGATTTTTCTAAATATAGGATCTTTTATGTTTTTCTGATAGATGCATAAATGATTCAAGAAAACAGTTTTTTACCCCATTAAAAAGTTCTTATAATCCCGTGGTCTAATGGCTGCGACACACTCGTTGTATTGGGCGGAAGAAAGGAAAATTCAACATTTGAAAGATTGTCATTCATTTGCCTGCAGGAATTATCACACAACACTTAGATTTTTCGATCGTTCTGTTTATTCATTTTTGCATTTTATTTACTCAAAAATCTGCTTAATATATGTCGTGCCATCCAAGCAGAAAAATTAGATGTAAATCTTAGATTATGGAATTTATGTTTTTTTCAAACAGAACTTCTTGGATTAGTATATTTCCCAATTAATAATGTAGGTAACTTATCGTCGCATGCTAAAACTTTTAATATAAGGGACACTCTTTCTTTTTTCGTTTTCTTTCCTTTTTCTTTTTTTTTTCTTTTTAATAAAAGTTGAATCTGATAGGGCTCTATAAAACAATGATATCTCTATCTGTATTAAAAATATTTCCTAACTCAAAATTCCCTTTAATATCCTTAAAATTTTGCACGTATAGATCCGCATCATGCACATTTGTATCTTCCTCCGTACACATATCTTCTTCTTTGTAAAATCATATTTTTTAATCAGTGCTGGAAACCAGCCATTGCTCGGTGTAAAAATTCTTAGCTCCGTCTCTTTAGCCTTCTGTTTTGCAATATGCTTAATAGAAAGACCATTTATAGTAATAAAATCATCTGTAAACTTAAATAGTAATTCAATTATGAACATGTTCAAACTACTATAATTTGTGCCACTGCATACTTTTTTATAATTTTTATTTAACATATTATAATCGGAAAGGATCTTCTCTCAGTTTTCCTTTATTTTACTTAGGTTTTATGTTTTTGATCCGAACTGCTTACATATAGTATCATAGGATACATTTTTAGTCACAAGCTGTATTTATTGAGCTTTAAATTCGTAGGAAAAAACCTTTTTTTTTCTAAGGGATGGAAAATTACACCTAATAAGAAAAAGAACGAAAATTGCCACTAATAGAACTATATCTATCGGATATGGAGTTAAGTGTAGATCGGAATAATACCTATGAGATGATGAACAAAATTATACATACTTTACCTTTTCTGGGACTACAATCGTACTTAAAATACCTTGAGATCTTAAGCTTATTTTTTGTTATATTTTTAAATTCTTTTTATTGCCAATATACACAATTGCCAATAGAGGTGTTGCCAATATAAAGGTTTACCTGTAATTATGGTTAGTGTATAATAAAAGCCTGGAGGTACTGAAACATGTTTGAAGGTACGGAACTATAGGAATGCCATAGGTATTTATGTTTTTGAGCAATGTACAAGCTACGATGAAGCTTCTTTTGATTTGATCTGTCAAATAAAACATTTTCTAAAAAAGAATTTTTTCCGGGATAATAATTGATGTATTTCTTTACAACCGTAAGCAAATTTTTTTCATAAGCCAGTTGCTCTAGGGTCAGTAAAAGGGGCAGATTTTATCAAGTGAGGTAGCTATTTATCAAGACACCATTTTAATCTATACACATCAAAAAGTAATAAAAAAATTGATTAAAAAGATTTCTTCTATTTGAGTAAAAAAATGCAAAATAAATACAGATAAAATTGTAAGAAGCGAAAATGAGTCCTATTAAATACAAACTGCGACTTATTTTTGTAACACTCTGAACTTTTAATCTTTAGAAAAAGCATAAAAAAGCATTCTCTATAATACTTGTGCAATATGGCCGTAGATGTGTATAAAAGCTTTACGTGAATTCATTTTACACGTCAAAACTTAATATTTTAAAGCCGTTTCTATTTAGATTTCATTTTTGATGAAATCTCTTTACCTTTCAAGTTTTCTATAAGAAAATACACATATTACCACCAACAGAAACCATCTATTTTTGATGAATGTTATTTTACTTTGATTTCCAAAAAAAAGTTTTACAGTTCTATATGAATACAAATTTAAAACATGTATAGAGTCGCTGACTTTTAGTATATTTATAAAAAGGACTTTTTAACCTTTCAATAGACTTAATATGTGGCGAAAGTGTCAATAAAACAGCCTTGTCGTATTATAACGCAAATAATTTTTTTCTAATTCATGTGAATATAACTGGTGTAATGGAAACTATGGTGACAATGTAAAATATAAAGGTTAAATGAACATTAAAGCCGAAAAAATTGCCACAATTAACATAGTTGTTTTTTTTCTTTGTTTACACTTCAGTGAGACTAATGGCCTCTTTCTGTTTTCATACCAACTATAAAAACCGTGCTATTAAGTGTATATTTCATTTTTGTATGTATGTATTACTTGTTTAATATAAATTGTGTAATACATTTTCCTTGCAATCTTTTAACCTTTAACCAGAGAAAAAATACAAATTTAAATGTACAACTGTAAATGAATTATATGCTTCCATCAAAAAATTTTTCCAAATACAGAAAATACAATTTTTAAAGCTTTTAACATGCAATATCACTACATTAGAGCGATGAACCCTTCTTACCCGGGTAAACAATTTTTGTTATATAATGCACTGCATGCCATGTTGTTGTAAAATAATTAGTTTTCTGCTTTATTTTTTTTTTGCTTTTCTTTTTTGTTTTTTTTTTTTTAAGTTAGTATACAGCCTTTCTTTGTTGTGATATGCCCTAATGCCAAATATTGCTTCAATATTTTCATTTAATTTACATTTTTTCCATTAGGTTTTAGATTTAAATATAATATAATGCCAATTTTTTTAGCAGCGAAAATGCACGACGCAGTTTTATAACAAATATTTTTTTTTTCTATGATTTTATAAAAATTAATCGTAAATAAAACTGCTTTTTTGATTTATTTATAGTGTATTTCATCTATTTATCATAATGTATTTATATCAGATGTAAATTTTTATGCATTTTCATGCCGCATATGTATACAATATTGCGCTGTTTTAGTAATAAATAAACGAAATTTGCTCTAAGAGTTTAAAATACGTCTTTTCCCAAAATTGCAATTTCACCTTTTACATTTTACCCAAACGGGGGAAGTTGAAATTTCGTTAAAATTTTTGATTTTCAGAAGCATGCACATTAGTTTTTGTATAACCCAGACCAGGGGTACCGAATATGGTATGGTAATATGTGCGGGTGACAATTTTTTTTCCGCCCATAATGGCCATAATGGTAAATATGGAAAAATGGTGGTTTCTTCGTATAATGAACGATAAGATATTAAAATAAAGACTTACCGTTATATTTTGGATCAAAAAGCGTGTGGTTTTTCCTAAAATAGCTTATTTCTTATGCTAATTATACGCTAAAAACGCAATTTTACTTTTTTATCATTATTTAATCCTTTTAATTTTTTAGAAATGCAATGATTATCCGAAACAGCAGAGTTTTTTATTTAAATTGTACATTTTTAGTCGTAATTTTACATTTGCTATTTTTTTTTGTAATGTCATAGTGATATTAAAAAATCTATACTAAAAAAACAAAATCTAGATTACAATATTCTTTTTGCATATTAAAAATTGTTTTTTATTATTTGTTTGTGAAATACCTGAACAAATACATTTTTTTACAATCATAAATGGCCTTTTCATAAATATAAAATATGGCAAAAATTATGGAAAAAAGCCGCCCATAATGGCCGCTTATTTATGGCCATATATGGCCTTTACAATAATTTTTTCGGTACCCCTGACCCAGACTGTGTAATGTAAATGAAAAGCGTTTTAAATTTACCTCGCCTATTTCCTCTGATGTAGAGCGTAGTTTTAGTCTTTGTTAGCACATATTTAGCGACAAAGAGAACATATGGCTGTGAGACAATGAAAATTATGTTAGGATATTTCAAAACAGTAATGTATTTTCTTACATAATCTGGCATTTGTTTTGGGTCTGTGGGATTTTGCATTTATAACCTTAAATCGTACCGTAGTTTTATCCAGAATGGGGTTCTTAAAACCGGATACCCGGTTACTCGAGTACCCGGATATTTGTGACTTTTCGGCCATTTTTGCTATTCGGATAATACTCGAATAATATGCGGATGCTTTTTTGTTTTCATAAGATGATTGAAAAAGGATCGATTATTAGCCTTTAAAAAAAAGTGTATAAATGCGCAGACAAATAAGTTAAGTTTTTTTAATATTTTATTTGATGAATCGGAAGCATCAAAGCCTACTTCCAAAAAAAAGTTTTTAACATAAAAAACATTAAGTCTTTGCAGTATAATCTTTTTTGTTATTTTTTTGACCTTTTCCTATAAAGTGTACATAAAATGTGGCGATATTCTAATTATAATTCATAAACGCGAGTCACCTGCGTCTACGTAAGCTAAAAATAAACACTGTTAGGCTTGTCCAGTTCCATCAAAATAATTTTACATGTTGTGTATAGCACTTGCAAAGCATTATGATATGGGTTTTTGCAATATTATTAAATGTTGTAGCAATAAACCGTACTTATATTGCATTTTGAAATTACATAATTTTTTTCTTACTGTCTGCTACTTATTTATCTGGTAAAATAACATATTTGTCATACGTCTGTATATTCACGGTTGTTTTGAACTCGCCAATAGAGACAAAACGGTCCGCGGTGTTTGAACTTGCCAAGAAAAGAAAAATAAGCTATAATGATAACAGCATGGCATTAATAAATAATTAGGTTAAAGCACACAACAAAAATACATATAACTGACATCATGGTTAGGGATAGAGTTAGGTTAGGGATAGGGTCAAGTTAGAAAAAAAAAATCAAGGAAATTATAAATTACTCCCATAACAAACTTTATTCGGCATTTATAGGATATATTGTAAGATTTAACGACTGTAATTTCTGCCTTTTGTTTTTCTTTTAAAAAATGTCTTTGAAAATACACTCTTGGCGAGTTCAGCATACTTTCATTTCAGGGCATGTTGGCGAGTTCACGCGCAGCCGTTTTTTCATTGTAAAGATGTACAGAAACAGACCAATAAAAAAGTACATAATACACAGCTACCGAAACATGTATAAGCATCGATCATTGTATAAAATAGTATATTTTATTACGTTTACGCATATGGCACATGTAATCTTTTTGTGTACGGTAAGGGCGTGTATTTATTTTTTACCGTGGTTGTAAATTCTTATTAAGGGTTCAATCCAGTGTTTACTATAGTAACGCTACCTATGGGACAAGTACCTATAGTATTTTATCTATGTCGATTTTTCCTATAGGTAACTACCATGGGAACTTTTACCATAGGACATATTTAACCCATTGTAGCTTATTATTGGCAAAAAGTTACCATATGTAAACAAGATTTGGAATCGTAGATAAAAAACTCCCATACGAAATTTTATACTTTGGAACTATAGGTTATTTACCTATGGATATAATTTTACCTATAGTACTTTACACCTTATTATTTTAGGGGCAAAATGTCCTATGGGTAAAATAGGAATGTACCCTAAGTCAGGCATAATTTTTGCCCATTGGTGAAAGTTGCCTAAGGCAAAAAATAAATTGAATTTTGGCTGTTTCCATATTTTAATATGAGCAACTTTCAACCATGGAAAACATTTTTAACCATCTCTTGATCCATCGTATTTTTTTACCCATTGGTTTTCTTCCATATTATTTTTTCAAGTTTTTACCATGTTATTTTATCATGGGTAACTTGCATAGTAAAACTACCATTCGAGATTAGTAAAAAAATTACCTTAGGTAACTATGAATACACGCCTTCTAAAGCATATTTATAATGATTTTGTGCATATTAAAGCTTTTCTAAAAAACTGGCCTATTATCCGGGTATCAGGATAGTGCTAAAATTACTTTTCGTAAAACCGGATACCAACAATATCCGGCTATAAGAACCCTAATCTATGCCCTAGTTTAGAATATATTAACAAACATTTTTTATCCGTAGTATTAATCCCAAATCTTTTTGTGTAAATAATCGCGGTTTTTTTTTGCCATATTCCTTCTAGTCACTATGTTTTGAATATATTTCAATAATGCATTTAATTTTTAATTAGTGGATTTTACTATCGTTAAATAAAAATTATACAAGGTGTTGAGGACGGTGACCGTCCACCTCTTACTACCAGGGTTGAATGGGAGGAATGCAATGACGATCCTGTGTATTGGAGATATAATATGATTTCTGGAAATGATCAGCATATTGATCGAGCATTGTGATCTGATTGCGGAATAATAAATAATTATAATTATGTGATCAAATAAAATATTTGATCAATATGAAAAGCTTATAAGCACTTAATAATAAATAAATAACTTATTTTCTAAATATGTCTTTTAACACAAGGCTTGCCATATTTTAGTCCCATTAATTTCTAATATTTGCTAATTTCGCTTATTTTCTTCATTTAATGGCTCCAATTTTTTTTATTGATCTTTAATTTACATTTGATCACTGTTTGTTGATTTTTTCTTTTTTTCCTGCAAAAATTAATTAAAATAGGCCCATCAACAAACATGTACACCAATCCAAGCAGAAAGTCTCTAAATCAACAAGAGGATAATGAATATCTGAAGATAATACAAGGCAGTATGGATTCAAACAAGCCAGTCTTTGCCCTCCTAAGGCGTAACTATCGCAGTCAGGAGAACAGCGTGATTGTTGCAGACAACAACAAGGTGAGCGCGAGTTTCGACACTGTGAATACTAAAGTTATTCAAAGGGCTCAAAGTGAAGATATAGCAGTGAGGGCCAGTGGAAGAGTGATGAGTCGAAGCGCCGATCTAAATATCATGGCAGTGACCCCTGGATTCCACACAGGTGATCGAATAGAACGTGTTCCATCAAATTTGAAAAATGTGCATAAAATATGCACAAATCAAACAAAAATACCAGTGATGCATAATATCATGAATAATAATGGGACTTTTAAGAAGGAAGTAAAGGAAGAGAACAAAAAAGAAAACACTGAAAATATAACAGTGTATAAAGGCGTAGAAAATATTGATAGTGAAGTAAAAAATCCCGATAACAAGATAAATTTAGGGGCAGCCGCAAAAGAAAAGACGAAAAATATAGAAATTTACCAATTACATAGGGTAAATAGTAATACACTAATTGAGCAAACAACCGTCCCGACAAAATTACATAGCCTACAGCCAATGTGCATAGAGTCATCCCGGAAGAATGATGGGCATAAAGAAAATGCGGTCCATGATTCTAATTTGCATAAAATGGACATTGTTCTAGAATCTTCGTGTTTGCGCATTAATATAGAATCTGAAAATAAAGAGGAGTATGAATGCATAAACAATAATAGCTTTGGAGATAAAATTATTACGAGACGAGTTATGGATAAACAAAGTAGAAGAGAAAGAAGTAGAACTCTCATGGGGAATGAACTGGATACTTCTGAACTATGGGATTCACCGCCTGCAATTCAGACAAAGCCTTCATTAAAAACTAGGAGAGAAAGAAATAGAACAATTGTAGGGGTCGAATTACAACAGGGCATAAATAATGCATTAGTAGCCACAAAAGATGAATGCTCTAAAGATTTCGATCTACATAAAAACGAAAATCTGAAGAAAGCAAAAGATGATTCCGTACAAAACAATTATGTTGATATAAAGAACAATGTTGTAGCAGGAGATCTAAATAAACAAATGGAAAGAAGACTTAGGAATAGAACAGTGATTGGGGATGAATTTACTTTGCGAGAAAATATTAATGAGGCCAAACCAGAAAATAATTCAATACCAATGTGGGAATTAGATAGAACCGAAGATAAAAATAAAAAGAATGAAATTGATACAGAGTCTAATAAAAGAAACGAAACTATCAAAACCAACCATAAACATTTAATCAAAAGACTAAGAAAAAGAAATCTTATGGGCAATGAACTAGATATGAAAGAAATAATTCAGGAAACACAAGATAAGAAAGAACGAGGGCCTGAGGAACAACAGCTTATTATACAGGTAGAAAATACAATAATAGAAAATGTTAAGATTGTAAAGGAAACAGCTTATATGCAGAATGGAGTGGTTTATTTTGAAAAGAAGTTTATTGATAATAAAATTCTAATAGAGAAACATGCGGAGTTTTTAGATGCATTAGATAACTCATGTGAGGAAGTTATGTTGGCGACCGATGTGAATAAAGAAAAAAGAACCACAATTGATGACGACTTATATAATACGTCGGAAGAAGAAAATATGATGGATATGTCAATTTACACTGATATACTTAAAAGACCACAAATATATGGCACAGAAAACTTATCAGTCGAAGAAAAGATAGAACTACAGCAGAACGAAAAGAGAGTTAGACAAGATATTTCTATTGCACTTATAGAAGACAAAGAAGAGGGAATACAAGGAACCATTGAATATTTTAATAGGAAAGCAGAGAAAAATAACAAGGAGGGCAAAATAATTGAAGAGAATAAAGGGGACGAGAATAATGAAGCATCACAGATAAATATTGACACGGATGAGGAAAATAATGAAACCAGGCATATAAATATGCGTGTAGAAGATATTAATCAAAAAGGTGGTATAATAAATTATAAAGATACGGGATATTTGGAATGCGGAGATATAGTGGAAGAGAGAGTAAATAATCATATCCCACATATTCAAAGTAGTTATACTGCATACAATGGGGAAGTAGAGAAACACATCATAATACAGTGTAAAAACGACTTCTTTAAAAAGTACCAAGGAAACACAAAGAATAGTATACAGGAAGAAAATCATAATGGGTGTATTCAAGAGGTTGATTTTAAATCACTGGATGAACAACAAAATAAAAATCTTGCCTTATGGAGTATAAAGCAGTTGATCAAGATGTCACGTAAAAGTTCATTTTTAAAGATGTGGGTTGCAGTTAGAGAATTCTTCAGACCAAAAAAATATGAAGATTTCTACCAGGAAAAGGAGATCAATGACTTTATATATGTACTGGGAACATATTTAATTGAAAAAGGAGAAAACAGTCACGGGTTATTCAGAAACTCAGGGTTAGGAGATCACCATACAATACAAAGTAAGGCAATGCAAGAGCCATGGTCATCATATAAAATATCAGAACACAACATATACACAAATGCATGTATATTTAAGGCATACGTAAGGGAAATATTGAACGGACTAATAAATAAAGACATGGTGAAATACCTGGTCAAAACATTAAAAAATGCACAACCAACAGAAAAACAAAAAGCTGATAAGGCCGAAAAGGAAAAGAAAGAAAAAGAAGAAAGGGAAATAAAAAAAATGTTAATGAAGTTATTACCATGTATGCTTACACCAGGCGAGAGAGATTTACTATTTTGTGTATTCAAAGTATGGGAAGTACTAGATAGAAATCAAGCGGTAACACAGATGCCAGTATTGAACTGTTCAAGAATATTTGTACCAGCAATATTCCCAGCCGATGACATAAAGGAAATTGAAGAACTAAATATATTGGCAGATTTATTGAAAGAAATGTACACACTAAACCTGACAACAATAGACAAAGAAATATATGAAACATTCAGCACAAAAAATAATAGGAATAAAAATAGATAAAACGGTTATATGAATTCGTAGTTGATAATAAATAAAAAATGATTTGAAAAGAAAAAAATAATTTTTAAATAATTTTTATAAAGTTTGTTAACAAATACATATGTCGATTTAGGCTTGTATATATTTTCATGTAATATAAATATGTTTTACGAAATGGTTCCAAAAAAATATCGTATATTCAGACTTGGTAAAAACATAGACTATTTCATAAACAGATATGAAAAAGGAAAAAATACCCTAATATGCGTACTAAGCGATAATCGGGAATTTGAGTAAATATTTTATGTACAATTTCAGGTTGCACTACTCAATTTGATTTTTAAAACACGTATTTTTTGGGAGCAAGTGCGTAGCCAAAAACCCGAATTTACATGCGAAAAAAATAAAATGCACGCCCATATTAAAAAGCGGGAGCCAAATATAGTTCTGGTTATCATCATATAGCCTCTTAATAATTTAATTTTTTTATAAAAATTTATAAAAATTCTATTTTAGAATTTAATAAAACATTTTTAGAACGTGTATTTTTTGCACGCTTTTATGTAGAACAATCAAACGTCAAGAAGTATCAAGCAGACAGTTTTTACGCCAAATAGTGTCTCCTAATATTTATATTAGCTTGGAAAGGGTTCAATCTAGTTTCCAGTGTGCCAAAGAAAACAATAATATACAATGATTTTAGTGTCGAGTAGTTTTTTGAACTTAAATAAGTACACGAACCTATAACAAAAGCATGTAAAAAATATTTTTTTTTAGACAAAACTCTTTTATAAGCGATATAAAAACTTATAGAGTGGTCTTTAAATGTATTTTTTTTAGGCGGTTACATGTAGATCTACACATAAAGGTAGTATAACTGCATATTACCACGGTGAAATAACGTTTAAAGACAATTTAGTTAAAAAAAAAATTACACTCTAAAATTACAAACTTTTTTATTTATGAACACGCACAAAAAGAAAAAAAATATTAATCACCAAATTTAATTAGGATTGTTAAATTTCAAGTCGCAAACTTTAAATATACTTCTTTTCTTCTAAAAAGATTAGCAAATTCGCGGAAAAAATATATTTTAAAGTAAGTTCATAACGTATATTTCAATTTTTTTCTGTGACTAAGTTTTACAATACAAAAATAAATTTTAAGCCTTTTATAATATAAATTTTACACAGTCAATCTTTAAAACATAAACCCTTTGCCGTTTAACCAAAAATAATTTATGAGACGCGTTTTTATGGCAACTTTTATTTTTAGCCCTGATAATTAAAAAAACTATTTTTGTTTTACTATTTTTTAATTTTCATATGAAGTATAGTAATTATCTACTACTTAAATTAATTTATTTAACAAACAAGCGCAATAAATGCCATCAGCATATATAAATTGTATTTGGTTATAATATGTATTTAAGTTATTTATATTTTATTTTATCTTTTAGGGTTTAAAATTTTACAGGCAATTGTTTTATTATGTTATTTGTACATAAATGTCTTGATTTTTGCTAAATTGTAAAATTACCCACTAGACTTTTGAATAAAGTATTTTGAGTTTTTTAATTGTAGGGTTGTGTGCTAGGGTGTGAGGATCTAAGAAAAATGACAGTCTTTATTTTACGCATGAAAGTGCTTTATAATTTATAATTGATGTTAATATGAATACATATGTTTTTAAAAATAATTACTTTACTTGATATTTCTGACTCCATTATCATTAAAAGCACTACACTGCACAAAAATAAAAACTTTAAATTCGGACTAGGGGTTTTAAAAGGCCAGTTTTAAGATTACTCGGGGTTCAAAAAAGTTAAATTTTTAAAAAAAACCCATGTAACCAGGTACCCAAGTACCATCCCGGGTTTATCTTAGTTATCAAAATAAGATAAGAATCTATTTATATGGCACCTGACTTTTTTACTCATTGTTATAGTTTTTATAACAGTTTCGCCTAATAAGTATACTTTTTAGGTATTGTAAGTGTAGTTTTAAATTATGATTTTTAAGGTATGTAAACAAACATAGTTTTGTACTGTATACAAAAAGAAGTGCTTGTTTTTTATGCATGATTCCATACTTTGTAACAACATACAATTTTAAAAATTTTTCTAAAGTTGTTTTTGATTAAATTTGTGAATACGGTATACTAAAACTATCAGATGGAAACGTCTAAAACTTGAACTTCATATTCGCATCACTGTAACAATTTTTTTTGAATACACATAAGTTGCAAAAAATAATAGAAAATGTATTTTAACACGTATGTAGAACTAACTTAGCGCAAACAGTAGTTATATGCACTAATGAAATTTATTTGTATCTTACTATTGTTATTTATTATTAGATTGTATAGTTATACCTAAAATAAAGTTCGAATATACTTTACAAACGCAACGTGAATGTTCTTAAGTATGAGGTAACAACACCTTTTTTGTATTTAAAAAGTAAAAGTAAAACCTGTAAACAGTAAATACCACGTCTACGTAAAAATAGTATAAAAAGGGCATCGCCATCGCCATCGCCCATCGCCCATCAAACATAATATTAAATTATATCAAATACTAAAAATCAAAAGCATTTTTATTTTTATTTTCAGCCATAGAACAAGTTTTAAGGGTCCTATTTTACGGTTTAATGTAATCGATACTCGGTGAATGCCAAGCAATTTATGAACCCTTAGAATACCGGTAATTTTTCTTTTTAAAAAAAATGCAACTTACTTGCAAAGCACACGATTTTTTTTGTTTTTTAATCTTAACAGCATACTACAAATTTTTTTTTTATCTTAATTCTTTTGTCCAAATAAGAATCGAAAAGATAAAAACAGATGATATTAAATACTTACGAACATAACTGTTATAAAAAATTTATGCAGCACAGTAATTCCACTTCAAAAATATCCTAGTTACCGAAAAATTCATTTGTACTTTACATCTTCTAATATTTTACCGATCCGTATACAAACTAAAACTTGTTTAATGTTTTACATGTTCAATAAAGAGGATTTAAATCTGCTTTTTATTGCTTTTATTAAAAGTGTTTTTGGGATCAAAAAATACCCACGTACCCGGGGTACCCAAAATCATTGAAAAAATTCTAAACCTTCAGTCGCCGGGTTAAGAGCCCCTTTATCTAAAAGTGAAAAATAAATATAATAAAACTTTTATTTCTAATTCTTTAACCAGGCTACGCAAATGGTTTGATTGAGCGTATATTAATGCTTGCCTAGACACAAAAACACAAAAAAACAGTTTTTTTAAAAAAAAATATGGCACTAAAAAACAGCCATTTACATTTAAAAGCAAAGTTTTTATTGCAGACAGAGCTGTCGTAAATAAAACCCACAGCAGCAAATATAGTTTGCCTTAAAATAACCAGTAATATACGTTTTTAACAGTGTATAAAAATATGACTGCTATTAAATCTGCCTAGACTTTTCTTATCATTGTTAAGACTACAGATTTGTTTTTTCATATATCATAATATTACTTATACTCCTAATTTTAAAAAGTAAAAAAAAAAAACGTAAAAAAGAAATTGCCTAGTATGATTAGTAATTTTATATTACCAAAAAACTATACAAGTATAAATAGTAACTCTTTATTAATTAAAACGATAAACACGAATTTTTTGTGCATTCAAATATAATCATGAACAATTGCTTTCCTATGTATAAACCGTAATTGTGCCAAAAATCATACATTTTCAGAACCTTATATAACAAATTACTTTTTTATCGAGTGTTTTTTGTTGACTTTTTCAGATTGCCAATTTTCCTAGTTGTAGATCGTAAACAGGTTTTTTTAAAAGAGGAATAAAATGATGAAATATCTTCGTATACGTATCGATATAACATACTTCTTTTATATGAAAAATAAATCAATTAGTAAATTATAATATTTTATACTGTTATGAAATTTAACATCATTGTCCAAAAAAACTATCAAAAGGTTATCTACTCTAGTACTCTGTTGTTTTACCAATGCATTTTTGTACGATAACATACCTTTGAGGTAGTTTGTTACAGGCTTTTTCCCTAAAATTTTATTCATAGACAAAAATGCCATTTTTCTGGGGTTAAGCATTTACCGAGAAGTGGTCCTGTCAACATGAAATAACGATTTGCCACAGATACAGAGGGATACTTTGTACCTAATCGTTTTTATTTTTTTCCATATAAAAGAAGATAAATTTCAATATATAGCTTTCCGAAAAAAACTTTCTACTTGGATTTTCGGTAATTAAGGAAGACCAGCTCTTCCTCCCCCTCAATTTTTTTTTTATATAATAAATAATACAAAAATATTCAAAACAGATTTAAAACGATAAAAAAGCAATTTTATAAATAAACAGGTGTTATATTATATTAATTAATTTATAAAAACGACAAAAAAAACAACGGCATGCTAGCACAAACGTTTTATTTTTGTATTGCGCAAAATACAAGAAACTATTTATTCGTTAATAGAAAGAAGGATAAAAAAAAACTAATTTACACGGGATTTTTGCGGTAAAAATATGAATTTAATTCAAAAAGCCACAGTAATAAATTAAAATATTATAAGATGTTATGTTCAGCTTAGAAAACGCACTATGACTCGAATATCCAGTTACTAGAAATACTTTTTATGAGAAATCTAAAGTTAACCTTAGGGTGCATTCAAAAATATTATGCTACTGGGTGATAATATGCATTGCAAGGTTACCGCAAAAAAAACAGGTGTATATTAAAAAAAACAATTGGTTAATGATAAAGTTTTTAACGTGATGTCTGTAGATGTAAACTTCTGCATGATTAGAAAAAGTTTGGCAGAAAGATAAAAATTTGTCAAATAGAAAAACCCAAATTACCATATGCATGCAATAAACTGGCCAGCCACGTATGAACAATAGCAAAGGCTGGGTATTTGGTATTCAATACAAATCATCTTAATTTGTTTACGCGGAAGTAGTAAAGGACAGATAAATAGTCCTTCACTTTTTCTATTTCAACTTAATATGTAAAACCAAAAACACATATTTAGTCAGATGCATATGAAACATATACAGGGCATCATATTATGACAACACAAACGACTCACCAGCAACTTCGTTAAGTCCTTATAATCAAAAAGTAGTAGGACATAAAAGGGGTTTTGTGGATCGATCCACTGGTGTTCACAGAAATGCAATCGAAAACATGTGTGGTCTTATTGAAAAAAAAGTCTTGCAAATTCTGATTATTTTTATAAGCATCTTGCGAGCTTTTGTATCGAATTTATGTACAAAAGACGCTTTAGCCAGCAATTAAACGTTTGAGACTATTTTATACGATATATCAACAGTTTATTGCTCAATAATAGTATTTTAATGTTTAACGTTTTGATGGAGAAAACATGGAAGACAATATAGGAACTATGACCCGTATTAAATTTTGTATTACGGAAAAAATGAGGAATCATGGATTTATGATAGCACAACTAAAAGTTCGGTTGAGTAAAAGCAATTTAAAAGCTTTACTTTGTAATTTTTTTTATAAATAATTTTTTTAAACCCCTTTTTATTTGAAAAATATTTTTTATCATGTGTTTATCTTATATAATATTTTTATCATATTAAATCTGTTTTAATAATTTTCTCATCACTTATTTAGGTGATAAAAAAATTCAGGGACGCTTTTCTTCCTTTATACCGGTCTTCTACTTAAAAATTATAAAAGTATCGTGAACAAAAATAATTGTAAAAATCAGCAGTTAAAGAAAAATGACGTGGTTCATAGTACGATCCCTTGTAAACAAATATAAGTAAAGTACTTTTCTTGGTTCCATTTTACTAGAGGTGTCGCAAAGGGTATTAGAAGCGGGCGATATTTCACCCCTTTAATCCTGTTCATGGTCAAATATTAAAAAGTACCAGTCATGCCTCCAGGTATACCTTATACTGCATGCTGCATTATTCAAAAGTTATGATGTATTTAAATCCGAATGTCTACGATTCAATCCTTATTTTATTCATACCCTTTTTATATTTTTGTAATTCATGTTATTTATCCATCGTAAAACAAAATATTATTTTTATCTTGATTCATATATTTGCAGGCAGTGCTTTTTTTTTGTCAAAGTCGATAGGTTTGACATCTTCCTCGTTCCAAGCAGGTTTTATATTATTGATATTTGTTGTTATAGTTTTCAAATCATACCACTGTAACATTCTGTTTTTTCAACCCTAACGACATTTTTTTTAATGGACAGTATTAAATTTTATCAGTTTTTGATTCCCGAATTCGCTTTTTTATATAAACAAATTACTCAGTTTTGTTTTTGTACTCAGTATCGCCGAGTATTTACACGTTTATTATTATAGTTATATCGCGCCTGTAATGGTTGTTTTGTATTTTCAGTATCAGTTCGTTTTTTGTGCTGTAACATTCAATTTGTTATTATTTATCTTTACGTTCATGAGGTGCAAAATCTAAGACTTATAGCCATGTATCATTTATCCTGTAAGGTTTTTTTGGCGGACCCACAAGGCTTTCAACACGATTGGCATTTGATGACAGCAGTTTAATTAAGTGATGTATTGCATCAGGACTTAAAAATTGGTGTCGGTTTTGGGATTTTGGAAAAATCTTGGCACGTGTCCTTTACTTATGTACCTTCAAACCACAACAGTAGCAAATCTGCCTATGCTTAGCGTATCGTTTCAATACGATCCTCCTGCCTTTTTTTTGGTTTACGCCCGAGCTGTACTCCGCATCGTGTGCACATTCGTATTGCTCAAATCTCTTTTTAGAACAATTTATTTAGCTGGCCTCCGTGTGCCACTAAATTTAGTGTACAATATATGTTCGTATACATGCTTATTCCACTGCCCCCTTATTCTTTTACCAGAAATGGCCCTAAATCATTTTTTATCTAACTTATACCCTATTATATTATTTGTACATTACTTTATGTCCTTGCTACAACTTATTACCCGCTGATTGTTTCAACGTTTCCCTTTCTGCATCTTCCTTCTTTTTTTCATCACTTCCACCTGTCTGGGTCGTATATTTCTGTTTCTTTCTATAACAGTCTTCCGACTTGTCTGTTCCTTCGGTGTATATGGTAAATTGGGATTTTGCATATACAGTAGTCAAACGGCGATGTTCAAATGTTTTTTTGTGTCTTGATTTTTTAGTTAAATTCTATCATTTCGATGTCTTTGTTATAGTTCTCTTTATTGTCGTACCAGCTTTTATGCTAAAATTCCTAGCAACATCCTATTCACCCTTTACACATTTCCAACAGTTTGTGGACTATATAGACTGCTATAATTTATGTTGATTGATAAGTTTCTACATCGCTTTTACACAATCTTATTCTTTTTTTCTCTGCCCGTATCGCGCAACATTACATCCGGGCATCTATGGTTCACAAGAATCTATCTGAAAAAAAGGCTGCTACTTCTTCCGCGCTCTTATTCCTACTGGCTTGCATAAATATGTATTTTAATACATCGTGTATTGCTATAAATCTATTTGTTTCCTGATTTCGTAGTAAGAAGCGGTCTTACTGTGCCAATCCCTGTTTATCATTAACGTACCTACAAATAATGGGTAATATAATTATGCTTTCAGGCCGCATTTTGTCTCAAACATTTATCGCAATCCGTCAATGCCTTGAAGATGTCCCGTTTTGTGTGCCCCCACAAGGATCAATGCAGCAAAAATGCATATGTAGTTATATGGGCGGGCTAATACTATATCAATGTAGTGTTCTTTGATTAACTCGTTTCTATTTTTTGCTTTGCATTTTTTACTCAGGGTTAAAACCGTCTAATGTATTCAGTTAATACTTTGCTCTTAGTCAGCTTATTTGTTTAACCTACGCAACCAATCCGCCACCTTCGAAACTTTACCCGCGATGTGTTTTTTTTCACGTCATAAAATTGGATTTTTTCTATCCTTTTTATTTCGGCCGCTTGCTAGTTCTCGTTGTTTTATTTACGTGTACAAAGCTTTGTTATCTGCTATTTACTGGCAAACTATATTCTTAACAGATATGCTCTTCATATCTTAAGCGCAAACATCATACTGCAAAATTCCAACTTGTGTGAAAAATCATTTTTGTTCGTAACTTGTGGTTATCCTTGACGCAAATGCCATCGTAGGTATTTACTTCTCAGTATTTTCGTAAAAGCTATGCTCCTAACCGTTTATTGAGGCTTAACTCGGTGATATATAATTTTTTGTTGTGTCGGGCAATTTTGGTATCGGTATCCGAATAAGTATGTCTTTAAGCATTCAGAAACTGATTTTTTGGTGCCTTTATTCACTTCTATTTGTTACCCTTTCGTAACATCTTTACCATCGGTAAACATATTGTCGCATAATGCTTTATAAACCGGTTAAAGTACGATACCACCATACAAATCTTTGTAACTGCTTATTTGCTTTCGGTTTTGCAAAATTTTTCAAAGTGTTGTTTTTTTTTTGCATATTTTGATACCGTATACTCCAATTCTATATTCTAAGAGTATGTTTTCTTTTTTAAAAAATCTGGTTTCGCCGCGTTCAGCTTTATCCCGTACATCGCAAGCTTCCTCAGTGCCTTTTTCAAGTGTAAGTTATGTTCTTGTTTTGTCTCGCTTTAAATGATTATGTCGTCTAGATAAATCATCGTGTTCTTTTAATTAAATTCTTAAGGTATATATTTCATCAAGCGCTGATACATCGACGGGGAATAAAAAAAATAAAAGAGTATTACTTTGCATTCTAATAGGCTATTATACGTTATAAAAGCTGTTTAACGTTTGTCTTTTCTCTCATCGACACCTGCCAGTACCCCGACGAAATATTCAACTGTGAATATATCTTAGCTCTTTGCAGGTTATCTACCTTATCGTTTTTTATATGGCAGCGGAAAGATTTCTTTTATCTTATTATTGTATAGAACCCAGTAATATACGCAGGCTCGCCTTTTATCGCTTTTTTACTTGACAAATCGGCAAACTGCAGTCATTCACACTTTGTCTTACTATTTTCTTTGTTAACATATTGTCCACGCATTCCTCGAATATTGCTTTGTCTATATACGACGTTTTGTATGGCTGAATTCATGATTTTTTTTGGTCTTGTACTCATTTTATTTTGTGCGTTTCAGAGTTCTTTCTTTTCTAATTCCATACTAGTTATTGTAGCAACCAGGCCAGCCAAATTTACTTCGTATCGTCTTTTTTTTCAAGACTGTACCAATAATTCCACGTTCAAATAATATTTGCGTTTATCCGGTACGCAACAAATCATTGCCTTAACCACCTTTTACTTTTTATTTTGGCCACTGCTTCTATCCTTGGTCTTCGTTACCCGTGTTTGTCACTATATCACTATCTTATTCGGTTTGTACATATATAACTCCCCTTCCTACTCCTTGTTTTCGTTTACTCCTTACACCTTGCACACGCAGCCGTTAGGCAAAGTTGCATTTGTTTCCTATAATATTAAATCCTTAAATCTAACATGTGTTTGCGCTTCAATTGTCCGAACCGTGTCCACGCGCTGAAATCATTCTGCATTGTACAGATGTATGTTAATCGGCTTTCATGATTTCTGAAGCGTTGGCTATGTCTCGTTTACGCCTGGTTCTTTTTCAGCATAAACGCGTTTCTACTAAAATATATTCTTGCTGCGTTTCGTGTTTACCAGTTTGTGCCTAAAAAAATCGGCTGGCATTCTTTTTGCATCTTAATGCATTCTGCAAAATACAGCCCACCCTTTAAAGTATTGGTACTTCCCGTTTTGATACCTTTGACATACACACGGCGCCGTTTGCCATGTGCAGCTCAGTTTTGTCCGCATAATAATATGTATCTAATGCTCATTTGCTATTTTCTAGTCATTGATTGAGAAATTCGCCCCTGTGTCGATGATTGCTTTATGCTAACATTCAAATATGTCCATTTACGTTCGTAGCATGTCTTGATTGCGTTTATAGTAACTTTTTTGGCCTTGTTTACCCTTTTCAGTTCTTTCTAGAATTTAATTATTTTACGTACCAAAATATTGTTTCTCCTAAATACTCTAAACGCTACGTAATAACCCGGACCCGTCAGAATACATTCTTTTTAATCGTATGTCTGTCCATAAAGATAGTATCAAAATTCATCCACTGACCCCCTTATGTTTCATCTACACAATGTCATCAGCTTTATTATATCCGGGTGGATTAAATCCAGGTCGTTGTAATCCGGTTGATAACTCCTCGACCACACTCTTGGCCTGTCGGTCTAGAATCTCTCGCTCGGTACCTTCTGCATGCAGCTTTATTTCCTATGTCTGCGCAACCTGCACTTATTACACCTTACATCAACCCTTGTTGCTCTCTCCATACGGTTTTTATATGAACGTTGCTTCTCCACTTTATTTAAGAGTTTACCTAATATGTTCTCGTTTTGTTCGTGTTGCTCCTGTGTACTTTTATCTTTCGCCGTAACTAATGTTTCCTCTTCTTAAATGTCCAAGATTCTCTTTAGCTTCGTGTAACAATATTCGTCTTTTGATGCAACTTTTTACGTATTCTATGTTTTTCTCTCATACGAGTTTCAATCGTCTGCACCAACAACGCTTTTCATTTTGTAGCCAAACTCGGTTTGCACTTCGCGTCACAATAAACTCTTTTTGATTTTGTCTGCTTTTGAAATATTGCCAATATCCCAAAATAAAGCTTCGCATTATGCTATATCGCCGTTCTAAATCGCGTTATTATCTATATCAAACTCCTCCCAACTCTTCATTTTATCTTCCTGTTCATCCAACCATAACCCCGCCTCACCAGTAAAAACACCAAGGCAAAATGCTGTAAGTTAATTCGGGTCCAGCGTCTGATCGAACATTGGCATCCTCTTGAACTGTATCAACCAATGTATCACTTCTTCGCCTCTGCTGCCACTATAGCACTTTGTCTGTTTTTTCTGTGTTGTGTACGTAGTGGCGTAGCCAGGATTTTTTTTGATCAGGGCCTGTTAGTGTTTTTCTAAATTTTGCCCTAAAAACAACTTTTAACAAGACAAAAATTATAATTTTTTTATGAAAATTTTCATTTTAAAATTTTATTACATTAGGTTTTGTTGGTAAATAATCTCAGCACAAAAAAAAAACCCGCCTTAAATCCAGGCGCAAGTTTTTTTCGCGGGGGAGGGAAGGGGGTGTCCCCCCCCCCCTCCTGGCTACGCCACGGCGTGTGCCTTTACTGTTTTTGTTCTTTTGTAAGGTGTCGTTATATTGTTGGGTCCTCTTGGCGGACCCGATGGGCTGACGGAACGATTGGAATTCTTCCACATGGGTTTAATAAAATCTATTTTTTAAATATTAAATTATAAATGGTTTCGGTTTACGTGTTTAAAAATCACTTGGAAAGTTCTCTGATCCGTATTACTACTCAAACCATACCAGTAGCAAATCCGCCTACGCTTGGCCCGTTTTGTCTCTACAAGACATATTTTCACTCTTTGTTATGACATTTTGCATATTCTTTCCATTTGAAACTATAAGTCTTTTCCCTTTGGTTGCATTAGCTCTGTCTGCTAGTATATTGCAGCGTATATTGTACGGAAGTGTATTGGATTGTTTATATTTGTACTTTTCACAGACTATACTCATTTATTCATAAATAACTGTACTTAATTATCGGTGCAAAAATAGACATATGCTTTTTTTGCTGTTTTACTCCATTTACCTGTAAAAATCTTTTGCTACCTCATCAGATAATTTTTTTGTCAATATTGCCAATTTAACAAATCTTGTTATATATTAAAAAATATAAAAATATAAATTTATCCTTCAGTAATTGACCTTGTCTTTTAATTGGACGATATATAACAGCGCGACATCTTTCAGTATACATCATGGTTGCAGATGATCCATTTGTATACCCCTTTGTATATTTAACGTCTTTGGATAATAACATTTCACATATTCATTTGTACTTTGACCATTTTTGTTTCGACTTACCAATGTAGAATAGAATTTCTTATATGACTTTTGTTTTTTTTTTGTTGCAGGATGTACAAATATTGTATGCCATTCTAAAACAAAACTTATCTGTATATACTTTAGTATTATGATAGTATAATCCAATTTGCGATAAATATTATTTCCTTGTACATTTTATTGTACCGTTTTGTTGTTGCAGGTTGTTCTAATTTGTTCAATGACGTTTTTCTCTAGGCGAGATAACTATTTAACAATGTTGTATGTAGAACTGGTAGTCTGAAGCTAATGAAACGTCATTGTGGCGTATTTGTCCATATTGCGTATCTTAAGCTGATTAAATGTAATAATATTTACGTTATAGTATTTTTTCTCTATATTTTCATTTTTGTCTCTTACGAATTATAGATAAATGCACCTTAATTTTGATATACTCAACTATGGTAGTCAGCTGCTATGTACTCTATTCCATGAATGTGCCTAGTGTAAAATCATACTTCTAACAGTAATTTGACATGAGCGATAGCGGCAAATATTGACTTCCTTTGTAGATAGCAGATTTTTGTTGTCTGTAAAGACTTCTTTTTTCTTCCTAATATTAAAATTCTTTAATATCAAATAAAAATGATGACAGTCAAAAGTTTTTACCAATGTTGAATTTATCTCGCAGTGGTTAAGTTTAATACTAAAATTTACAAAAAATTTTTACTTTGTTAAAATTTCACCAACATCTACATCAGATGCATGCGTAAAAAATTCAATGACTTTAAAAATGCCAGAAACAGCTAGTGAATCTGTAACTAAGTATCTTATAGTAGCTGTTCCTATATCATGGTATCCTATTGTCCATATAACCTTTTTTTTTTGCTTTAGTTTGTCCGTCAACGGTTTCATCTTATTTGACAATCGTTGCACAAAACTCAAAACAAGTAAAGTAATTCTATCAGTTTTTGTAGGTTTTCTATTTCCTGCAAACTTTCGTTACGGCTATCGTTTACCCTTGTCGTATCTGCCGTCATCCCTAGTGCATTTCTTTTATACCCTAAAAATATTTTTTCCCAACATTTAAAATTACTTTTATCAAGCTTATCATTTTGTAACTGTTTCATGTTTTCGTAAAGAATATTTGTAAATGTAATATGTAAGTTTCATCATTTGTACTAGCAATAAAAAAATCATCAAACCATAAAAATAGTAAGTCGGCAAATTCTGCATTAATACATCTTGTAAAGAATTTCAGGGCATTTTTTAGTCCAAAAGGCATACGCATATATGCACAACCCCAAATGGACACATGAACGCTGTTTTTTATATCACTTGTATTCACTAGTATTAAAAGTTGCCCCTGTTCAGAGTCAATTTATAAAAACTCAAGCATCCATTAAACTTCTACAATTAACTATTTTATTTTAGGAAGAGCATAAGTTTCTATACATTTGCAGTCATTTAATTCCCTTTTACTAATTTTTAATCGTATTTTTTTTTCTACAACTGCAAAATATGAACTAGTGTAATTTGCAGGAATTTTTGCATTTTTTAGTCACTTAAAGTCTTGTGTATCTTGTTCTGAACAATAATAAAAGTTAACTGGTGCTGATAACATCTATTTTTTAGCACAAAGGTTTTCTAGAATATGTTTTTCTGCTTACATATAGCCATATATGTTATGCATGAATTGTTTAGGTGAGCTTATTGAATAAGAACTTGTATTTTGTCACGACTGTTTCTGAATAAATTAATCTTATCCACTGCAAGTTTTTAACACATTTTTTTTCACATATATTCTTTTTTTCTTTTCATCGACATTAACGTAGTTATTTCACAAATTTAATATAGTTCTATGCGCATTAAAAAAAACCTTTTTAGGAATATATGAGTCTTTAATCGATTAAACACAAATACGTAAAAATTTTACGCTATACCGGAGTTCTGTTCTAGCATGATATGCATAACGATGTCTTCTTAATACACACGTGAGTGCCATTTATTATACATGCTGTTTGACTATTTTCCAATTTTATAATTGGCAAATTTTACTTCACTGCGATCTCTCTATCAAAAAATTTTTGTGTTGCTTTCGTACCTTTACTATACTTGTAGATCTTTCCGTATAGTACATCCACATATTTCGATGAAATTTTGGCCACCTGGTTTTACTTTGCACACGCGCAAATATTCCTTTTCTTTATATATACCTGCAAATTTTTAATATACGCTGTTTTGCTGTTTGATTTCAAAACAAAAATTTCTTCAACCGTGCGTTTTCTCTAATTTTGATTTTCTTGCCAGCCTAATTTTTCATTTTACATTTCTCT
>JAQFYM010002372.1:0-24112 GCA_034694785.1 Agrenia bidenticulata | reverse complement strand
ACTCCTCTCGATTGTTTGAAGTTCCTTCCCGCAATTCCTCAGCGGGTTTTAGCCTTACAGCTGGTGGTCGGCACATTATAAAGCAGATTTCTCTCAAGATCCCTCAAGATTATTTCACATGGATTTAGTGACGGAGGGGAAAGTTGGAAATGCTAACAGTGTCTTTAAGAGTTGGAATTTAAGTAAGCAAGAGTGAGTAGTAGTTTGGTTTGAGAGATGCCCGTATGTTGTGTAATGTGTAGAGTAGTTGGTGTTTTTTTATTTGGGAAAAAAAGGAGTAAAACGAGAGAGGGACAAGAAGGTTCGAAATCTCTAGATGATGATAAGGAGTTTCTCTGAAGGAGGGGTGTGTATTTTTTTCTCCTTGTGTTCATTTCAAGGGCTCAAAAATTGGAAAGATTTACTTGTGATAAATCACTTGCCCTCTCTGCTTTTATTTCCATTTCTGTAGATTGTGAAGCTTCAAAGGATTCTCTGTGGAGAGATAAGCTGTCCTCTCTTCCATCCTCAATGGTGGTGGTGGTTTAAAAAAATATGGAGAGAAATATAGATTTATTACCAGATAATAAGAGAGCCCAACCCGGTATCAATACTCAATATAGATAATCCACAGGGAAAGAAAGTAACTACATTTTGGTCCTATTTCTGGTATTACGCATCTTAATTAAACGAGTGTGTTAGATTTTTTATGAAGTATCTATAGCTGGGGGAATAGGTGGGTTGTGCTTGTGATTTTGGGCTTCTGTTTGTGACTGTACCAACTTTAAGCTACAGTCCCATATGGGCACACTAATTATAAGCCAAAATCAAAATCACTGTAGCACAACCTCCCTAATATAAATATAAATCCATCATGACTATTCATGACTAACCTTCCTTCATCTATAACTCGTCCATACGCTTACCATAAGCAAATGTTCAAAGTTTACGATAACCGATTTATAATTTTAAAAGATGACTTTTATCAAAGGAGAAGTTCCACGTGATAAGAAAGTGTCGGAAGTTGCATTCGAGTTATTTTATATTTTATGTTATTATTATTCACCCTCCGTGTCCTATTTCCTCAGTAAGGGATTTCCTCGTTTCAATGTTTTTCCGAGAGAGATTTAGTAAGTTATGCGTGTGTAATATCCGTCTGCCTACTTAGACTGTCAACTCTGAGAATGTGTGTATGGAGTATGTAAATCAAATCTAAAATTGCCTCCGCACTAGTTCCCACTATAGTAGTTCAAGGCTCTGGAGATTATGAACTGCACCAGTTGGTATTTCTTTATTTACTCTGTGGAATTTATGTATTTGTACCCTTAGGATTGGACTGTCAGAGTGTGCAGAGGGCGGATGATAATTTAAAACGCTTTGAGAGAAACAATACACCCTTGTCTTGTCAGAGAGATGCAATGTGCCACTGACAATAGTACCGAGTATGACAGAGTGTGTAGAATATTCTAAGCTGCTAATATAACCAGAAAGGGGATGAGGATACCCGGACCGGAAAGCGGAGAGATAAATTGGACTCCACTTGGGGCTAGTATTTCAAAAATTCGGAGGATAATTAGTTTTCAGGTCGTTAGCAAGATAGATTACGAGCTAATTCGGCAAGATTCCTCAAACCTAACAATTAGACGTGGAGGAAAAGTCCCTGTGGATTTTTTAAACCTTTTTTAGTATGGGATCGTGTGTGCACTTTTATAAATGTAATAAAATTTCAATATAAATTTACTAAGCCATTCTTCTCTTGTTAATTACAGATTGTCTCCAGCTCCAAGTGTACAGGGACGAGAAGGAACGAGCCCGCAATGGCCATACCAAAGCCTCCCTCTCACTCCAGAACTTCTTGGCTATGGAAACGGGTAAGTGTGGTCTCATCTGATCTCTCCACATCCTCAGCATCTTCAGCTAACATTTTTTTTATCTATCCACCTGACAAGTCTGTTTTTTTATCAACCTAAACACAGAGATAGCTTGAGATAGAGATGTTCCTTGTTAGTAGCTCTTGTAACTTGTACTTTTAGACTGAAAAAAATACGAGTTTTTTTACTCGTCTTGAAGATGGAATAAGGACAAGTGTTTTGTTTTTCTTATCCAGTCTTGAATATGCTAACCATGCCGACTGAGACTGGGAATGTTAGAGGAGGATTGAGAGATGAAGATCAAGAGTCGCCAGGGCACTTTGGTCTCTATATAATATTCACATCTCATCAATGAGCCAATTATGGCCGACACGTTTCCAGTGTTTTAAGAAAAACTCGCTCTCCTTTCGGTTAGGGCTGGAGAGGACACTTAGTTCGTCCTTAGGACTGGGTTGAGCTAGTTTAGACAGCTTTAATATGCGTATATGATTGAAGACTGATGGGCTTGATGGTGGGACTGGGTTAGCTTTGTGTGAACTAGATAAATGAATCTTTGTTTGACAGGGTGAATTTTTGTTTGGTAAATGGAGTCAGTCTCTGAGGGCATAAAATAGCAAGTGTATTAGGTAAATTGAGATGGGGAGCAGCTCAGCTATTATTAGGCTGTCAGGGAGGGACTCGTTAAAAGTATTTAATGTGTGGAGAAATGGGGCCATATTTCATCACTTTTGGGGATGAGAGGGGGTGTGGAGGGCTTGTCAGATTTACCTATTATTATCCCTAGGGGTGTTGGGGTTGAAAAGCCAAATTTCAAAAGTGCATCATCTTTTTCTCTCTTGTTTGGGCTTCGAAATTTTAAGTTATATGAAACTAGGATTTTTGTTTTTGGAATTTAGAAAAAATACCCCGAATATTTTGACATTTTGATAACTTATTGTGCCATTGAGTTTATATAATTTTGAGATAATTTGCTGTATTATTTTAGATACTTTCATGGTTGCCGTTGCCATTAATGTATAAAATTAATCAATTATAACGAAATCACTCAGCATCTATTCCGGATTCGTTAGCATGTAGACAAATAAGGCTGACAAGGGTTCATTTTTGAAAAGGAAGACAAACTATCTATAATTTCCCTTGGACCTTTGACAAGGAGTTACAATACAAAAATACCCCACCGGCACTTCCTTCCTCACCATATCTAGGTTTAACCAACTAGAAAGAGCTTCAAAATCCGATACCTATAAACAAACATAGCTTTTTACTGGCAGACTTGTCAAAAATATGATGAAAAAAAAGGGGGCCTTAACCTTAAATGAAGGGTAGGATTATTATAATTATGATTGATGAAGTTGAACTGGGTGATAAGAAATTCCCTCTTTCCTGGAGAGGACTCAAGAATTAAACAAGAGCCCTAAAGAGTGAAAGGGGAAGAAATCAAAAGGGTTCCTATTCGTTAGGGTCTCTAAAGTGGATCTCTTAAAAGAAACAGATTTAAAAATTGTTACACAATCAAAACAGCAATTAAAATTAATTTAAATAGTCCCATAAAAAAGAAAGGATTTGAACCGTTAACAAAAGTGTGTCTCTTGATATTTCTCTAGGATTCACACTGGACAAGGAATCCCACACCCTGGCCATCATCTGTCAAGATCTGTGCGTCGTCTTGGCATTCGACAATCGAGAAAGGCTGATTCAGTGGAGTGTGCGGATCGCCAACAATCTCGGGGAAGGCCAACACTACCTCGTCCAATTGGCTAGTGCACCTGTCAAATCCAAGTTGACACCCGGACCAGTCAAACTCCACGTTACGGACAGAAAGTTCTGCCTCACCGGCGGCATTCCACCCAGACTCCTTGGCTCTTGGGAAGTTCCTCATCTCAGGTTTGTCTTTCGATATTTGGACATGTACATTGCCACACTATTGGCCTCAAGAGCATTTCCTAGTACGGTTCATAAAGATGATGCCGTGAGAGATAGTACTAAGCTCTCTTGTATTCTAAGGCTTGAACGTTTATTTAAATCTGTATGAAAAAACAAAGCGTGTAGGATGTCCCCTGCTGAATTATGTATTCGTGTTGCTCTTATAAAAACTCGTTGGACTAAGGAGATGGAAATTTGACAAAGATTTCCGGCCACAGGAACTACCTACTTCAGTAGCCTACTTGACTCCAAGATGTTGTGGATCTGATGGCTTTTTAACATGTTAAGCTCTTGTTGTTTGTACTCTGTTCTCTTAATCCCTTGGAGTTCAACTCATGAAGATTGTGGGGGGAAGAGGGACGAGGAGTTACAAATTGTTCTTTCGTGTTCTTTGAAGATTAAGAGAGCTGGAGAGAGAGAGGCTCTTAAGTACAAAGGGGATTCTATTTAAAGAGATTTATTATGTTTTTACAGGCGGTATGGAGTTGTGGAGGGACGACTTGTCTTTGAAGGAGGATCCCGGTGTGGCAAAGGTGAGGGTGTCCATGTCCTCGTCCCAGACCCTCCGCAGTTGAGTCTCATTATGGAGGCACTGGACATGTCGTCAAAGGGACAGCTTGTTCGGGGGTCCACGAGGGAGTCTAGGAGATTCGGCTCTGGTAAGTTCACACCTTCGTTCGACGATAAAGTCTCTCTACTTTCTCTTTTGAAGATCTTACAGAATGTCAGTATGGGTCAACGTAATATCTTCATAGGTCAGACAGGCAGGTAGAGGGTGAATTAATGTCAAAACATGATCTCTACTAACTTTAGCTTTATAATTAATATTTCATAGAGTTCGTAAACTCTGAACCGACAAGGTCTTAGAAATTTTCAGCTTCCACCCTGACTGTCTATCTTGAAACGTAAAGGGCAAGAAATCAACGGGGCTCTTAAAACTCCTAATAACTCAAAGTCAGCTTAATTTGCATTTAAAATCCTCTCTGCATAAATGCATAATTCAAAAGATCAGTGTGCTCCACCGTACTCTAGTATACGAGACGATCTATTTCAAACTCTAGATCTTCACTTCCCTTACGCAAAAACCCTTTTGGGTAAGAAGGTCTTTGTAAATCCATTGTCTCCTGAGGAAGTGATTAAGTCTTATCAGTCCAAATGCATTCCGTACATCTAGAATCTAGGTAGTTGGGCCATGAATATCTCCTTCCAACTTTCTAAGATCCTCTGCACTTGCATACCTTGAGAAGCTGGAGGTTTTGTACAGAGATGTGCACTTGTAATTTACAAGGGACTTGACTCTGGACGGAGAACACTGAATTGCATTGCAAGTATCGAAAGGAAGACTGAAATACCCTCGACTAACTAACTCGTTTCCTATTCTCTTCGGAAGCCATAATTTCTCTAATCTATTCATTCCTTAGAATTTATTCCCCTGTCAAATATAAACCTTTTGGCTCGGTATGAATATTTAAAGCTATTTAAAGCTATTTGGATAGCCAGGGGATGATGAGGTTTGTACTTGCATTTAAAATGGAATTAAAAGTCTCAGAAAGCATAGGCTACAGGGGTATTGACTTTGCTAATGAACTAGCAGTGGCGGACTGTGAGAAGATACTGTAGCTAAATAATATAATATTGTTAGCTAACTTGTCCATTGTATTGTGTTTTTGAATAGTTGTGGACTCCCCGAGGAAATCGATGACCAGTCGACTCTCGGAAATGCGGACACTTGTACCAGCAGACTCTTCGGCCAATATCTCCGTGTACAAAACAAATGTGACGATTTCCTCGACGATCTCACCAATCCCGAGGGAAAGTCGGAGTGCTGAAGCCCTTTGTTCTGCATTTGGGGAAGGGAATGAGCAACCAGGGTCTTTATGGATGTCATCCGAATCCTCATCACGATGTGACTTGGACAACTGCGACAACATTTCCGTAGCTATTTGTCCGGATGATGGGACTGGGCATGTAAGTCAAAAAGCACCGCTGTCCCCAGCAAGGACTCTCCAAGGACAGCCTCTGCAAATATCCAAGCCCCTTCCATCAGCTATGGAACGCGGTCTCTCCTGCATGTCCAAGCTGGGTCAACAAGGACAGGACATATTGACTCCTTCCTGGACAATGGATTTAAATGTCTCGTCCACATCCTCAGGGGCAACGGGACTAACAGCTTCAGCTTCCTCAGCAACCACTATTATTGCCCCACCCCAGGGTAGCATCGGCTCCGGAAATAGTGACAGACTATCCATCTCTAGTCACGGAAGTAGTGGTGGGGCCACAGAGTATTATTATGACACACCCAGATCCGTATTGGTTGCCGAAATGAGAAGAGCCGCAAGGGCTAACACACCCCCAGGAATGTTCCAGAATACCCAAATGCAACCTGCTGGGAGTAGTAATTGCCATTTTTCCGGAGGTCAGACTGGTACTAATGGAGGCTGTCCGTCGCCCTATAGGGTTCCACGTGGATCCGGTCACCACAGCAATGGTAATGGAATTGGTGGATGCTCAATTCAAAATCATAACGGGATGGGTCCAGGACTATCATCTCAGAATGCGGGATGTGGGGGGAGTTGCCATTGTTCACAAGCTCAAGGAAGAGCCGTGGGTGGACATGGAAATGGGCATATTTATTACAACGGAGTAGCAGAACAGAAATCCCATGGAACGAAGCCACCGATAAATCTCCATTCGGGACCTGGACCCGGTCCATATGAGAACTATGACTTTCCACGGTGCATCCCTCCGCAGGCTTCCCTCAATCAAATCGGTTGCTACCCTTTCCGAGGTGAGGGTAGCGTTAGTGGACCTTCGTCAATGTCTGGTATTGATTGGACCAAGGTGAGTATCTATGGGATCTTCTATCTTTATCTTTAAATGTAAAGAAATCCGTTATACTGTCTGCTCCGACAAGGTAATTGCCCACTGAGCAGTGACTATCGTGGGGGAAGTTAAGCTGAGAGATAAATCTTCAAGTCCTGGATATTTTATCCCTCGCACTAAACCTTTTACACCAAGGCTACCATTTACCCGACATTAATGATGACTTTTTCTTGATTTAGAAGCCTCCAATGGACCGAAGTTCGGTAGCAACTACTGCATCCACATCGATATCCATGGGCTCGGATCAGCTCTCTGAATTTTATGACACTCCGAGGCAAGTTTGCCCATGCTGTGCCCCTGCTGTCCCGGGATGTCCTTGCTGTTCACAAAATCCCGTTTCAGGGCACCTCCAGCAGCTTCAACCACATCCGCATCATCAAACGCAAGTTACTCATCACCCTGTTCCATCGTCCCAACCTCCTCACTCACATTATCATAATCCGTCTTGTATAATGCCTCGAGATCCTATGGAGAACTATGACGTGCCCCCTCATAATAATCCCCATAATATTTCCCATGCCAATGACACGCACAATAACCCGGTTCTTCACCCAATGCAACATTCAAACACTTCCATAAGTATTAATGGGGAAGGGAAAATGCCCCTTGTTGCCGGAAACCTACCCGCAAGACCAAATCCGAATGCAATTTATGCTCAAGTGGACAAGTCTAAGAAGACCCCGCGACCACTCCCAGCTCAACAGCACCAGCAACATTTTGTAACCTGTGATAGTCATCCTATCTACGAGAACCGGAACGCACAAGTTCAGCACCAGCCTACTTATATAAATCTCGAAGCGTCTAGTAATATTTCAAAAGCGTCTACAGTTTCCAAAGGAAAACCTCCAGCTCCGGAGCCCCAACCCCAACCCTCACAGAGTCAACTCCAAGTCTCCCACACTGACCATCATCCTTCCTTAGCACCTGGAGTTTATGGACATAGTAACTACGTTAATTTAGAATTCGCCAATTCCCTTCAACTCTATGAAAATGCCAAGGAGCTCTCCACCGAGTCTGTAATGATTCCCAAAGAAACTCAAGTTCTAGTCCACCATCATCAGAGTAGTGCCGATGTAGTCGAGGCGGATTCTACAACTCTGGTTCCCAATGAGCCGGAATCCGCTGTCATTATTTCAAGTCCAAAGATAGCTACAATCGTTGAAACAGAAGATGAGATTTCGAGTTCAAGTCCGGCTCAGGTCCCCAGCGTGGAACCGATTGCAGAGGAAAGTTCACAATCAGAAGAAGCCAAAGATACAAAGGATGATGAGAAGAGTTCGGCAAGTGCAAGCGTTAGCATCAGCGTCGATGGAAGTTCTAAGGAGGAGTCGAGTGGAATGGATAGACGAGGGAGCAATGAGTCGGACGAAGCTGTAAGTCTTCCTTTGAGACGATCTTCCAGTGTCCCATGCAAAGGAGGTCATGCGAACAGGGGGTCAGCGAGTTCAAGTGACTCTGGAGTTTCTGGAGATGGCGGATTGTTTTTTGATGATTCGTCTCCATCAAATGATATTGGAAGGTAGGGTTACGACTAAAATAAATTCGGTTAAGAATTCAAATGAATGTGAATTTTGTATTGATCTATTCCAGCCTGTGTCATCATGAATCCTTGCCAAGAAAGACTCAGCGAACTTCTCCAGGGGCATCGACAGGGAAGAGCACGTCTGCCACCTCCAGTCCGCGACCTCAAGAGTCTGTAGATGAAGTTGAAAACGTAGAGCTTGATAGCCAAAGCCCCACCAGCTTAGATCCACTCTTAGCCACGAGACATTATGAGACGATTGCGGAAGTGGAGTCCAAAGTTGGTGGTGGAAACAATTCAGTGGATCCTCTTAATATTAATGGTAATAGCGGTAGTGTCGGTAGTAATAGCAGTGTGATTTTATCGAATCCTGTAAATCCGTCAGTAGCTGCAGTAAGGTCTGCTGAGCCAGTGCAAACGCGAAGGAATCTAGTCTCTGAAGCCAATAGTACAAGCAGTGGCAATTCTGATATGTCAGATTACATTGGAACTTTATCTTCTTGCTCAAGAGGGTCTTCGGAAACGGTGACAAGTGTCTTGGCCAATGCGGCTGGTAGTGTGACAAATGTCAACTTGAACATATCAGCCTCTCCCAAGAAGTCTACTAGCATGAAGCCTCGGTCTGGGAAGGAGTACTTCAAAATTGATCGGTCTATGTTCAAAAGTGACTGAAACTTTTTTTATACACGATTTACTGAGATTACAAATCTGAAGGTGTCAATGTACAAAATAATGTCGTAATTTAATTAAGCATTCACGGCTCTGGTTGTTTTCCACATTGTTATTCGTTTATAGGTGTCAACTTTCATACATGGGAAGGCTATGAATTTCGGTTAAGTACTTGGGCCCTTGAACATACTCCCTTTACATACTTTAAGTACAGAATTTGTAAATCTCCCTACCGTTCGTGAGTAAATATAAAAATAGCGCATCGAAGCGAATTTATATTAGAATAATTTAAGCCCTATCCGGTAATACGAATGAGTAAGCTTGGAGGATTCAAGTTATTGAATAATTAGTTTAGATGCATCCAAAAAATATTGTAGAGTATATCCTAAAGCTTGAATACGTTTTTGTTTTTTAATTTAAAAAAAATAGTATAGCTGTTAACATATAGTTATTAGTTATTAGAATCATTGTAAATAATTGTCGTGTACGTTCTCGTAAATTTTACATGCTTGTAAAATGTCCGTAAATGGTTATAGATTGTAGTTAATCTAGTGTTAAAAATTAAATGTAGATTTAGTTCAGAATGCTAGCCTTATCTTATCTGTATGTACTACAGGCTAACACTTACCGTTCTCACTCTTTCCAATCTTTCCAAATGGGTTTGTCAGTTAATATTTCAATTGTTGTCGAATTTTGTATTGGATTTTCACAAGGAGTTATTATGGATTGGGCTAAATGTCCTTGGTCGTACGTAAATTAATTGGTAGCTAAACTCGGAGGTGTGTGTGCGTGTGATTTGTTGTGGTTGTCAATGGAATTTATAGTAGTCTGATAAATGGTTGAGTAGCAGTTGGAGTTTCATCTGATTCTGATAGTTGTTATAAATAAATTTTGAAATAAAGTCAATCGTCTAACGTATGCTTTTCTAGTATTACATTAGCTGACTGATTCCGAGCTCAGCATTGTCCATCTCATCATCACAGTTGGCCATTGGCTGACTCGGGATTTTTATATGTTCAATAAGTTATGAATCAAGTTTACATTGGATATGGGTTGGATTTATTTTTTGCCCTAATCAATTACCACATTGCTGTGTAAATTAATAAGTAGAGCACAAGATTAGAATGCATGTCACTTCTCCACCCCGGTCTGTCAACATTCCATTTTATCGATTAGAAATCAATTTCATTTCATTTAATTGCTTCTTTTTTGCCCGTTCGTTAGGGTTTATATGATCACTGTTGTCTGTCCGTCCTGATAACTCGCGAAGGGGTTGACAGGATTCTGAAATTTGGGGCACATTGGGTCTGACCCAAATCAAGAACCAAGTTTGTAGATGGGCCATATCGGTCCAAAGATTGACCCTTTTGGGTCAAATGACCGTCGAGTATATCTTAAAATTACGTTTAAAGCTACGAAATTTTTCAAACGAGTACTTTAGATAATATTACGGACTAATATTCGAATATTGAATTCATAAACCAACTAAATGACCCGTGGGGGTCAATCATAGGGGTTTCTCTTAACATGCACCTACAATTTGATGTGCAGGTACTGGATTGCAAAATATAACTACAGAGACATTTTCTTCAATTTGAAAGCATGAAAGGAATGAACCGTGAGGCTCGATCAGCATAGGGGGTATATTAGAAATACACCCCCAGGTTCGAGATTTGGCATGCACCTGATTGCAATGCAAAAGTTACTGTGACTGTCTGTGACATTGTTTATTAATCGCATGAAAAAATGACCCGTGGGGGTCAATGGAAGGGATTTTAAAAAAATACAAACGAACCGGCCGTTCATAGCTGCTTGGAGTAAGTTTTTTTAAATTTTAAATATTTTATTTGCTATTCAGCGATCGGCAATTCTTATCCGAGTGTTATTTTCAGATTTTAAATTCCACAATCTTGACAAATGGGTCATACTCATGACTGTATTTTATTTTTATTTGTTTTAATCAGTGTCATACCATGGGGTGGGCGTAGGACTAACAGTTGTTGATGGGTACCAATGATCGGTTGTTATGAGCGTCTCACAATAAACTGCACTTGCAAGGTTGCATTGACCAATGTTTGGGTCAAACAAAAGGTTGGCAGGACACTCCTTGAGAGTGGCATCTCCCGATACGCACAACCAGTACTTACGACAACTCTCTGGATTTCAAAAATAAAATCTCACCTCATGATTTCCATTGATTATATTATATGTATTATAAAGTACCTGAATTGGGTAGACTGATTGTTCCCTGAGAGGGGCATAAATTGGGACAAAATACGGCCGTCTCAATGTTACAAGCCCCCAATTTGGGGTCAAAGAAGAGACCTCGTGGGCAGCTTCTTAGAGTAGGTTTTCCCAAAGAACAGAACCAATAGAGACTGCAGTTACCTACAAATCGGGTGTTCAAATGTAACTTTCAGACCAACAATGAAATGTCATTGCTAGTTTAGCACTGGGTCAACCGGGTCAAATGATATCCGCGCCCTCCTTAAGCTCTTTTGTGAAAACAAGTGCAAATAGATAAACAGAACCCTTATCGAAAATATCGCAATGCAAAACTCAGGCATAAAAGTGGTTTAAAAGCCAAAGATTCAAGGCAACTCATTTCAATTAGATATTTTTAAAAGAATTACGTTCATGAGGAAGGCTGATGGTGGCCGTTGATGGACACGTTGGCTTGCACTCCACAATACTTGCCAAATTACATTCTTGTAGGTCAGAGTCGAAAAGGGTTCCTGGGGGACAGGTTTTTACATCGGGGAGGAGGATTCCATCCGAGCATATCATGTATTTACTACAGTCTCCCGGGTAGGGTACAAAGTAGGCTCCGTTTTCAGTGCAGTTACCATTTGAACTTAAGGTAGTCGTTTCATAAACATAGGTATAGTCCGTGGACGGTGACGATTCGTCTGGCCACCTTCGAACCTCATCACACCCCGTAACTTCTAAAGTACATTTCCCAAGCTTCGTATCAAAATAAGGGCCATCTTTATCAGGATCACATGCGAAATACAAAGGGGTGGATTCAGAGCAAATGTAGAACATTGTGCAGTTTGTCGAGTCCCCTAGGACCGTTTGGTCGGCCCGATTTTCACAGCAATTCTGTAATGCATTTTACAAAGGATTGGCATATTTAATTCGTACCAAATGTTATTAGTAATAATGAGTTTAGGCTACAGGGATTTCCGGCTTCTGATTGTGACTGCAGCCATAATCTTAACATTGGTACAGTCACAATCAGAGAACAAAAATTACTACAGCACAAACTCTCTAATATCTACTCACCGTCGTATCCAGGCAGTATTCATCTTCCTGAGCCAGAGTGGAACCAAAGAGAGCTGTAAGTAGTGCTATTAATAATAGCATCAAAGGTGATTTGCTACTCTCCATCGTAGTATAATTAGTTAGTAGTTAAAGTTTTTCTTGGAGAGTTCAAATGATGTTCATGCACTTTAAACAAGTCAATTAAGTGTGCCAAGCTTTATTAAGTAATGAATTTAAGGTTAGTTTACAATTGACATCAATTACTTATCTGCAGAAAAACATTTGAGGGTGTTATCTTTTAATTCATGTTAATTTTTTTAATGATTAAATCAAGTGTCACAAATAGACTAGAAAGCTATCTTCAAACTATTGTCACATTATCTGAGGAATTCGAGACCAAATTTGATAGTGGGCCAATCGGGCCAATGTCCAATGTGAAATATTGCCGTTCAAAACAGTCACACAAAACTGGGTATGAGGTGGAAGATATAATAATTTATTTAAACACCTTTGATTTTATTGTGTTTGAAAAAATTGATACCAGTTGATTATAAAGTTTCGATGGGTCTGTCAAAGAAGCTAAGAGCCATAAATTACTTGAGTCATCTTTTCTAAAAAAAAAATGAAAAATTAACATCTACTCTATAACTCCCTGTAAACGTCTGTTTGTCTGCCTGTCCGTTTCAAAAGTTCTCCAGAACAATATTTTGCCGATTATATGATGATGAAAAACTGATTTATAATTCTTCCTTAATATTTTATTGAGATTGCACAAGTTGTTGACTTTAAAACAATTTACTTGCTTATAACAAAAGGGGTAAAGCATTTGATAAAATCAATTAATTTGAAGCTTTATTTTTCATGATAATTCAACTAAAATTAACAAAGGACAGGAAATGGTATATCTATGCAAAGCATGTAAAAACTGAAGCGAATTTTTCCGAAAATCCAACTACAATTTACAAGTCATTATATAGGGTTATAAATTTATGACCGTTTCACCCGGAAATTCCCATAAGTTTCCCGAAGCTCTGCAACCCGATCCGAAAGTCTCTTGGCTTCATCTTGATCAATCTCATTTTCATCGTATGGTCCAACGTTCAAAATATTCGATGCTACCTTTTCCTCTTCCATCAAATCTGTTGGCCATCCATCAGCCTCCTCCAAGTCCACTCCCTCCTGTAAGAAAAGTGAAATTTCAAAAAACCAGTCACATTCTAATTCTCAGTCCCTTTATTCATTAGTTTTTTAAATCATTGAAACCCAACCTGAATCGCTTCCCCGAAGTTATTAGCCTCCGTAGTGTATGAAACAGTGCAGATGATGCAGAGGAGAGCAGAAAGGCTTAATCGGCCCATTTTTTAAAATAGACTTTATTTTATTATAGACAGAGACACAGTTTTATTATATTCACCGATTTTCAGAATGATATTCTGAAGGATAAAACAAAGTTAGAATGCTCTTTAGAAATCCACGGCCAACGCCCAGAAAGCCTCAAGTTCGTTGTATGAAAAACACGCAAGGAATTATAGAGTTACTTCTTCCTGTCTTTAATTGGCTTTCCTTTGACGACAACCACAAGCTTATCAATTATTAGCCCGAGTCTGGGCTTGTGGGATCTCCATGTCTGTCCGTTCGTCTGTTGCCTAGAATAACCCTTTAATTAAACTTGCATGGGTTGACTTAACATTTGACACTCATGGGCATTTCTGTGTGCAACCACGGAGGGGGGGGGGCTGAGATGAACTTATTATGCTGATATAACTTTGTTTTAAACGGGGATTGAAAATCTATGATTTTCCATGATAAATTGATGCCTTGGCCGTGGCTAGATGAAGTTGTTCACTACAAGTTTAAATAATTGAGCATATTTTTTGCTAAACTTTCCTTGAGATGGTATCATCTCAAGCATTTATTGCATTTTAACTAACAAGGGAGGTAACCCAACTGTAAATCGTGGATTGCTTTGAAATTTTCACCAACAATTCCTAAGCTAATATGAATCGCATAAACGAAAATTTTAGCGGCCCAATTTCATAGTTTCTATCTAAAAAAATGTTACTCGGGATTGGGAACGCCGCACTTTACAGTTGACAGAGAGCTAAAATAAAATTCGGTAAATTAAAAATTAAAACTTGCACATTCGGTAAATTTGACAGTGTGCAACAATCTCCAGCTTAGAAACTCTACAAAGTCTCCCATTTACTCTAAATTCGCTCAATCCATCGATCAACATGTGTGGACTTAATGTTATCTATGGTCAGAAAGAATTTTTAAGAAATGTTCTGTTTGAAAGTATTGAACTCAATATTCTGTTATCCTAAAGTAGGGAAGACCTTATGATTGGGACAGTTTTCCTTGAACCTTTACTTTCTGGCTTCTTATCTTATTATTAATAATATTAATATTAGATTAACTGTTATTTCAATATTATCCTAATCATTAGAGTAGCTATATCCAAACAAGTCTTGTTTTTTGTTTATAAACAAATTCAATTGGTACGTTCAATCTATTACACGGAGAATCAATGACATTAATTAATAGTTTTTAATTAAGGGTACATGTTTAAGGAGTAGAAATAAGACTCCGGAAGCTAGAAATGGTATAATAAGGAATGCTATTCAGATTAACATTAACGAGGGGCTCATAAATAATAACCGTTACAACTAGGTATACCTGTACCCAAGCATTCAAATGTCTACATGAGTTCAGATGGAAATATTTTACTGCTTATATAAGGCTTGAATTTTGTCGAAATCTAAATTAATTAGGATGGACATAGTTGAACGTTCTTGTTTCATTTTTCTACTAGTCAGTCCTCAGAGGGGTGCCGTCCTCGCCACTTTAGTCGGTGGCTCTTGCACCTTCTCGTCCTCGTCCTGCTTCAAAATAAAATAAACCCAATGTACCCGTCAAGACATGCGTATTTTTTTCGACGTTATAAACACCAACATAACGACAACAACATGAGACAAGCCATGAATGTCGACGTCCCGTCAAATTCGAATAAAGAAGTTACTTTAAGAAGTTGGAAGTTCATATTGCTCGGCACTGATCCTAGCGTATTGGGGCCAGAAATTTTCTGGAAGTTAGTCATCTGTACATTCTCGTTCTTGAACGTCTTGAAGTTGAACATCCCTGGTTTCAACCTCTTCGTCAACGAAGCCACAATATCCACACCGCTAGTATTAGGGTAGATACTGATTTCTTGGTGGCGGCGTTTTCGATAACGATCATTTCCAACAGGAAATTCCGGCACAACCTATAATGAAAAGAATTTTAAAAAAAATATTTTTCCTTATTATAACTAAACAAAAATTGACATGCATATGTAAAACTTCCCACCTGTAAATGAGTGTCAACCATTAGGGACTCATTGGAATGAATGATGTCACTCAATTCCTCAAGGACTTGAGAAGCTGTAAGCCTCGCCTTAGGATCCAAAACCAGAAGCGACTGGATTATAGCCTTGGTCTTCTTTGAGACTAAGTGTTCCCTGTAAATTCACATAAGGTCACAATGTTTTCTTTTTGAAATTTAATTATAGTTTATAAAAGTATAGATGAACGCCCGAGATTGCTGTGAATAGGATTTGAATTTATAACCGGACAGTGCTGTAAAATATAGGCAGCATGAATCGGTTGAAAACTAATCAACACCACATCAAAGATTTAAAGACTCATTATTATTCATAGAGTCAAAGCTAAGAGCTTGTACATGAAATACTAAAAGATATGAATAACAGAAACATTTTAAAACACGTTCATGAACGAGTTATCACGAGTCAAGTTAGAAGAATGAATTTAAGGATAAGTTAAGCATTCAACAAACCATGTCAATGGAGTACTTGAAGCGCTATAAGAAACGCACATGTAACCTCCAGTGATCCATATCATGTCTTTAAAAGATCGATTGCCAGCCAAATCTCAGTCCGCCGGAAACAATGTTTACGGAACCAGATGGACCATTATAGGCGGTAAAACTTAGATTAAATAACTTAAGTGCACATTAAACGCTGTTTGAGTTATCATGCGACCTCCTGTTATTCCAATATACCAAGCTCCCTCATGAAATGGTATAAGGAATTTTGCTGTTCTCGGCAATTACGAATGACCCGGAAGCGATTGGATTGAATTCGAAGGACGACAGTGATAATAATACTTTAAAATAAACTAAAGCTCCCTTGACAAGAGACAAGACAAGGAGAGCTTCAAGTTTCAACTCGGCTTACGTTGGCATATGGAACTCCGCCAACTTGATCTTCCGGAATAACTCAGCAGGAACTCGGTCATAAAACGGGAACTGTCCATACAGCATTGTATAAAATACAACACCCAATGACCACATATCCGATGGCTTACCTAGATGGGAAAAATTTGTAAAGATAAACATAGATTTTACGGTTATGTTGATCAAGAGTCAGTGCATTAAAGGTTTAAAGGTCGTAGAAAATCAACCAAAGCTACCTAAGTATGGCTTCTCACTGATTACATCGGGAGAAATATATGCAGGAGACCCACGCTGATCCTTTAGGAGTTCTTCCTCACTTGATAAAACCGTGCCCAACCAAAAGTTAGTGATAGTTACTTCTCCAGTTTCTCTATCCAATATGATATTACCTAGCTTCAGGTCTCGGTGGACAACATTTTGCTACAAGGAGATGCATAATAAGGTTTTAAACTACATGACATTCATTTTGAGCCATCAAATATCAAGATTTTCAAACTAAGACATATGATACCTTGTGCAGTCGATCAACTACATGAACTACATTGTAGAAAATTCTAATCGCCAGAGACTCCTTAAGCTTTTTTTCTTTGATCATGAAATATTGAAGATTAGCCAGATTGGCATATTCAGGACTGAAATCATGAGGATTGCAGCAGTCAAGAACAAGGCACACTCGGCTTTGCATTCGCCCTGTAGCAAACCACTTCCCATCAATTTCGATTTCTTCTTCAGCCAAGTCCTAAAAATATGAAAATCTTTATGTTGATATGCACACAAAAATGGAATCAGTCATGTGCAACTTATTATTTTAGACTTTTCAAAATTACCTTATACAATCCATGCTGCTGGACAACTCCTTTCTGGCCCTCCAAAAGCCGAAGCAAGGAGAACTCGTTGTGAATCAAACGTTTCCCTTCCATGTCATCCTTAGATTTGAAATCGGTTTCCGAAGCGTTTCTCAAAGTTAATATCTAAGATTTTCAACAAAAAAAATCGAAATTATTTTTTAACCAGCTATAATCAAAAAATCCTGCCTCCATTATAAAATGCCATGAAATATTCCATCAATCATCCATGAAGGAGTTTCTTTAAACTTGAGCTTAATTAATTGAATTTGATTGAATTTAATTAAAAACTTACCTTGACTGTATAAAACTTTTCCGTGCCGTTTTTGCGAGCCAGGCAGTGTGAGACGCATTTGACCGGAGAATAACACAACTGCGGCCCTAATAAAAATGGCCCGGCTCTTTTCGTCCAATTCCCTTTGACTCCATCCAACTTTCGAATGTCCCCTGGAAATTCTAAATACATCAATCAACGCCTCTCCATAAATCTTGGAAAGCAGGGACGGCCGTTTTAAAACTCCTTACCCGGGCAATCTCCCGTTATCTCCGATTTTGAACTCATTCTGTTCTGAAAAACAAAAAGCTCCTACGTTTTCCTGCACTTGTTTTCGTTTGTAAAATCTTGCAGCTACTGCCGACAAAGTAATAATTTGTTATGTTATGATGCTATATTGGGATTGGTGGGAATTTGGGATGCCAAGGCCAGGCCAAAGATCCGCATCAATACTTGAACGTTTCAACTGCTCGTAAGTACGTTTGAAGTTTGTATTTCGTACCAGATAAAATTTCATGCATGCATTTGCATATAAGTAGTTAACTCAACTCACCTCCTCACGTGATACAACAACATCAACGTTACAGCTAGGGAAATAACGAGAGTTTAACTACTTGGATAGTTTTTCGTATCTCGAAATTGTAAATATTATTGAGAAAATGTTAAGTTTCCGAAAGTCCGAGAAAATCATCTCGAGAATGTACACAAAGATTTATGTAAAGGGGTAAAGAGAGACTAAAACGAGAAGGTTAGATTTACCCGGGAAAATCTACTTTCTCGAACTCAAAACTAAATCCACACTACCACGAACTGGAGTTTACTGGAGCACAACAATACACAATCAAATCAACGATCCACTGGAGTTGAAAATTGTGCATTGTTCATCATTGTTGGAATTTTGGGATTCTTTATTTCCGAAACCCCTCAGATAAAATTATTTGTCAACTTGAGCTGCTTCAAGTTGATTGTTATTGTTAGTGACTCATTTGAATTATACTTCTTGAGCCAGAAGTTTCTAATTTTGTAATCGTATGTCGTAATATATTTATTTCGTCATTTTGGGGGTTTTGAATTTAACGTGTTTTAAATTGGGTTTCGTAATAGGTATTGAACTGTTGACCGCAGACCTGTTTTAAATTTTTGAATTACCAAGATGAATCCTCTTCAAAATGTACATGGCTGATGTTAAAGAAGTTATGCCGTCTTTGAACAGCCGGAGTGATGCTGGACGAGTGGTAATCAATCCACCCTCAAGTAAGTACCTTTGACCTTCGGGGCTGGGTTCCTTAATGTTTATTAAATATTTATAATTTAAATGAAGGAATCTCCTCTCGGTCTTAACTCTTTCGTCAGAATTATTATTATGCTCCTTTTATACACAGAGAAGAGTCCTATTTGTTTACATCGACTTAAAGAGGAAGAAAAATCAAATTAATTAAAACGTTGTGAAAATTTCAAATTTTCTGTTTTGACAATTTGTACTCTTTAAAAGTGGGTAGTATTTAATTGTAGCTAAGAGTCAGCTGGAAGATGGTTAAGTTAAAAGTTAAAAATGTATCAAAATATGCGTGCATCATTTTCTATACTGTGATTTAACTAATAGGTATTATAAATAATTGAATTGAACTGATTGTATTTAAAGAAATGGCAGGCCCTTTAGAGCTCCACACAACTGACCAAATCCGCTTATGCTGCAACAGAGCGTTTCTCACTTTTGAAAGCTATCTAAAGCATAAAGAGGAGTCACCGTGTTGTTCCCCTGGTATAATCCTAGAACCGATTGCTCAAGATAGGCTAGATGACAGTGATGAGGAAACAGGGCTATTTCCTATCATTCAGAGTGTTTCAACTGTTGCTGAGGATTCCCTGAGTGACGAAAATGATCATCGTGCATCACCAGCAGAAGATGAAATCCCTGCGGTCAGCAGAGTCAAGGGACCTGAAGGCTTTTCTGTAATTAGCGAGGCATTAAGGAGACTCAGTATGACTCCTAGAAAACCGAAGGAACTTCAGGGGGGCCCTCCATGGACAGCTACAATGATGAGTCCGTCTCCATTGAATCAAACATCGACAAGTGTCCAGCACTTTGTGGATCCTATTGACATAAAATATAATCCAGATCGAGCTAGGTTTCATCAAGATATTTCAGAAGGAGAGGAAGATCAAACGAACGTGTATGAATGTCATTTTGAGAACTGCAGTTTTTCTGCAGAGACGGAAGGAGACCTAGAATATCACTTTGAGGTAGATTGATTTTTTTTGGACTGCTAAACTTTAAACATAAAATTGTAATTAGGTACTGATAAATTTTTGTTTCTATTGATTATTTAGAACCATCACAACTCGCCTGACCGGTTTTCTTGCCACATCTGCTCTGACCATTTCGAAAATCAGGATCGCTTGAGTTTTCATCTGAAACAAAATCATTATTCTGAAACAATTGATAAAACCGAAGTGCAATTCGAGATTATCATAGTGAATAACAGGAAGCGTTATAAGTGCTTAGCCTGCAATTATTTGACTCCAGGGGAAAGTCACGTTGTAAAACACATACAGGTAATATTGTATTTTCATCTAATTCACCGTGATTATTATTTCGAATTTGTTTGTATGGTTTAAATAATCCAATGAATTAATGACAGAGTGCTCATGAATGTAATGGAAAGTTTCTATGCAAAATTTGCCCTTGTCGATACACATTGTCTACAAGTTTGACACAGCATATTCGGCTATTTCATCCAAATGCTACTCCTCTAGAAAGATCTGAGGTAGGTATGTCCAACTTGCCGAGGTTTAGAACTATTTTGGTTGGTGGACGTACCCGATACAAGTGCATTACTTGTGGATTTTCAGCGTTAAACAAAGTAACCTTGAAGAATCATATCAAGGTAAATCAAAGGCAAATTAAATCAAGTTAGTGCAAACTAATTACTGACCCTTTTTATGTTTATTTTAAACAGCAGTTTCATACGAAGAACAGCAGATTGTTGATTGAAAAACTTTCTGTCCCAAGTATGCCAGTTTATGTTAACAATAGTAAAAATTGTGGTTCGCAAGTGAGTTGATTCAGTTAATAAGCCTAAATGAAAGACGGATATCTCTCACATGAAGAGATAAATATTCATTTGTTTTTAAACAGTCTAGCCAAACTTCTGCCAGGATATTCTCATGCCGGATTTGCCCTAATCAATACCTCAGTAGGAAACATTTGGATGATCACGTACAGCTCCTCCACCATGTAACAATTAATCCGACAGAAAATGAAGTGGTTGATCACTACAAAATTCCAGAGTATGAGGTTGTGATCATTAATAGATCACGACAGTTTAAATGCAAGGGGTGTGCATTCATTACTACAACTTTGCATAACATTAAAAGGCATGTAGAGGTAAAGGTTACTTGAATTAATTACAGTTACAGATTTTCTACTAGTTTCTAATTCTGCTCTATTATAATGTTTTCGATAATTTACTTATTAGGGAGCTCATGTACCTGATGGCAAATATTCGTGTACATTATGTTCTTGTCGGTATAAGCAGAAAGATCGTTTAACCCAGCACATGAAATTTCTCCATTCTGACCGCTCTAACCAAACTTACACCAAAGTTGTAGCCAAGGATGGCAGTACATCTTTCAAATGTGATTCCTGTAGTTACAAATCTGCCAGAAAGTCCTCAACAGTCAATCATGTAACTGTGAGTGTGATTTAGCTTCATCTGCTTCATACAAAAACTTTTTTATTGGTTTCGATGTGTACGGATTGATAAAAACAATGTATAAATATTAAAGACAGCACATGTTCCTGATGGAGAATTTTCATGTCCTGTTTGCTGTTGCTGCTTTGCAAAGAAGGTTGGTTTAACGAAACACGTGGTTCGATATCATCCTAAGGTAGATTTAAAGGGCTTGTTTCGGAATAAAGAAGTTTTACTTGAGCCTTCAGTGAGTACTCAGAAGGATTCAAACTCACACAAGTGTACTGTTAAAGGATGCGTCTATAAATGTTGGGATATCAGAAATCTAAGATACCATCAGAAGGTACTTTACTTAAAGGTTTTTAAAAACAGGTTTAACATACCATTGTAATCGGTAATATAGATTAAGATCTGTATTGTTAATAGGTTGCACATAATCCGACTGCAAAATTTCCCTGTCAATTCTGTTCTTGTCGGTACGAACACCAGGCGGGTCTAAGTAACCATCTCGGAAGATTGCACAAGTCACAATTAAGAAAAACCATCCCAAAACTCAAGATCCAGACGAAGGAAAACTTGTTTGTACAATATATTCGATGTATTCAAGATAAACAGATAACGTACAAATGCAGCGTCAAGGATTGTGTCTTTCGTACAACAACGACTACCCAAATGAAATGGCACGCGAAGGTAACAACTTATTTCCCCAACTATCAACTTGAACTGTTGAAAAAAATCCTAACATTGTGTTGACCTCAATTAAAATATTTTTTGTGTAGAAGGGTCACAGCCTTTCACGGAAGTTCGGATGCAGTATCTGCTCTTGGAGATTCACTGTAGAACAGAGGCTACATACACATATTAAACAATATCATGCTGCTGTATTGAAACCTAATACTTCTTTACGTGATGAGCTTAGTTCCGAAATGCCATCCAATGAAATCTCGGAGGATACATTGGTAATTAGTGGCAAGAGGAAAACTTTAAAAGATGCTGAAAACTTGCCATGTCCAATCCAAGGGTGTCCATTAAGAATGTTACAACAAGATAGTGCCATTAAAAAGCACCTCAGGGTATTTAAATTGTCAATTGAACTTAATTTTATGACGAGGAAAGTGATATTTGTTGTGTCATGATGTTTCTTTATCGCTTAGGGTGCTCACAGCCCAGAAGCTAAATTTAAATGCTCCTTCTGCCCGTGTAGATATCACAAAGCTCGATCTCTGAAACATCATTTAACGTGGTTTCATAAGAATATGAAAAAAGCTCCCTTATCGTCTCAAGATTTAAGGACAAATGGTAAGTTAATTATCATATTTAAGATTTGATAGTCCATTTAAAAATTTATTTTTGACGGATAATATATTAATTATACTCAAAGGTTTTTATTGTAAACCAATTTCAGAAATTTCAAAGAAGAGACTAGATGAATCAAGCTTACCGGTCAAGTGTATTAAAATAAGCAGTTTGAATAATGTCGACAGGCATAAATGCAAATGCCCGCACGCCCCGCAGTGTAGTTTTGTAGCGGACGGCGAATCCAGTATAACGAATCATCTTAAGGTAATTGTAACTCCGCCAAGTTTTTAAATTGACAATAATTGCTAACATATTTCATGATGGTATTATTATTATTTATTAGCGTGCTCACGTACCGGATGGACCACATAAGTGCCCGCGATGCCCATGTCGGTTTGCAACTTCCGTAGGATTGTTCACCCACTTGCATCGTCTTCATAAACTCAAAAAATCGAAGACTGGAGTCACGAAAGCAGCACTTACTCAACCAAGAATATTTAAAAGTTCACAATCCGATAAACCATCTGAAGCAGTTTCGCCGGCCCACTTGCCCGCAACAATTATTACACCAGGACGTAAACCTTACACGTGTAACCTATGTGACAGGTCGTTTTTGAATGCTGTGTCCAGAAAGTGGCATATTAAGGTAAGTTTTACCTAGTTTTAATATACATTATGTATCTAATGTATGTAACTAATACTTTGTTTCTTATTAAGTGTGCTCATTCAAAGTGGATATCAAATGTAAAGCGATATCCATGTGATCTTTGTCCAAACGTGTATGACAGTGAAGGAGGTTTGAAAATACACAGATCAAAAACTCATGCCATTTACCAGCAAAGCCGAGGAACTTCAAGCTCTCCTCAGAAGAAAAACAACAGTATCGATATGAAAGTTGTAAATACTCCGGTAAAATCTGTAATCATCGCTGAACAAAATAAAGGCAGAAAATCGATTGAATCTGGAATATCAATGTTCCAATGTACCAAGTGCGAATTTTCAACTCCAGATAATGAAAAATTGGACGAACACAACAACGTACAACAACAATATTTGACGCTTCGAATGGTTCAGTAATTATATATTTTATTTGCATTAAGATGAGTTTTGGTTTTCAGGGGTGGCATGTTAAAGACGGTCTCAAATGTGTTTGGTGTCCATGTACGTTCCCAACCAAAATGGCCCTCGTTTTGCATCAAAATGCAGACCATCCAAACTCTTACGATACAACGGGAGTGAATTGGTTCCAAAGAAAAACAGGAATTACCAGAGCCGGGACTAAATTGAGTGTTGATGATAATGATGATGAATCAAAGTCTAATAGCGCAAAGGAAGATCACGATATCGGCTCGGTAACTATTAAACAATTTGTTGACTCAATACTTTAAGATTTAATGTATGTATGGCATTTTTCAAAAGTTTTTTTTTGTAGAACGCGACTCCGATTTCAAATTTAAAGCGTCGTCGACATCATATTACCAACAGGAAACTGTATCGATGTCATAAATGTCCTTACATCACAAAAGACACAAAAGCCGGTTTGTTACACACACAGGTAAACTGGCAAATTCTTTAATATTATAATTTTTAGCCCGAGCCAGGGCTTATGTGATCACCGTGTCCGTCCGTCCGTCCGTCCGTCTGTCCACACGATAACT
>JAQFYM010002371.1:0-24114 GCA_034694785.1 Agrenia bidenticulata | reverse complement strand
AAAATGCGGAGATCAATTTCCATTTGTTGTTGCTGAGGCCGCTACAACAGGGGGATTTAACAGGAGATACAGAAAAAGTAAAACTAGGATACAAAGATAAATTAAAACTCATTATATGCCACTTTCGCCATTATATAGAAATTTGTAAACTCGCAAGTGATTTTGACTATTATGCAAGTGGATGCACGGAAATATTTTACAAGACTGCGGAACTTATACAGAACCCCTTGGTGGAATATTTTATTAAGCATCTTAAGAATTTATTACGCAGAGACAAGACAATATAAATTGTAAAAAGTACCACAGCTATACCTTTACTTAGTTGTACGGTACTTAAGTACAAAGACCGCACCCAACAATTGAAAATGCTATAACGTTTCATTCTATAAAGCATAGTTCCTACTGTTTATAAGAAGGCCATAGTGTGGCCGAATATGCAATGTGCGATTAGGTTAAAGTTATGTCTTGGTAAAGCGCATGATCTTACTATCTTCCGTAGCACTTCAAGTAAATATAAGAACTTTATAACAAAGGATATCTCAGAAGCAGATTTACCTGAACCCGATACTTGAACCCAGTAGGCAGAAATTGCCGATATAGGTTACTTATAGAACCGGCAAAAGTCCTGATTGATTCTCCGTCGTAGCGGTATGAACTTATAAATGCTCAAAAATAAAAGTTTGCAGAGAGAAAATGTGAAACATTACTAACGCTGATTAAAAATGCTTTTAGATTCTTATAATCGTGTAAAGAGATCGATCATTGTCATTTTAGAACTTTTGTAGATTGTTGTTCTGCTTTAACAAATTGTCACATTTCTATGCATCCTCTACACCCAAAACAAAAGAAATATGTTAAAAAATTGCGATAAGACAAAGTAGCGGCAGCAAACAAGCAAAACCGGCAAGTAGAAACTCAGTTAAACATACGAGAATGCGCAGAATTTTACAAAATGAAGCCATTAGCACAAACAATTTGTTACAGTTAAAAATTATTACAATAATGTTAACTCTACTAGTATTTATATTTTTTTCTTTACAAAAAACTAAACAAAAATCAATTAAAATTGTATTTGCTACAATTGTGCATAAAAACAAATTGAAAAAGGTTTGATAAGTATTAAATTATTCTTCTTTGGATTTTTGGACTCTTTTATAATTCTACACGTTTTTGTGATACGGAAACCTTCTTTTGGTTTTATGCTTGCAAACATCTTTGTATAGCCGTCTTTGACCAATTCAATTTGAAATTTCGCTTCCATCTTATATGTATCAAAGAAATCATTACATTGTCATGTTTTACACACGCACAAAAAAACTATTACGGAAATAGTTGTATGGGTCAATAGGGCTATCTTTCCTTTTAATTATTAATTGCTATTATAATTTTACATAAAACTTAGTCTTTCTGGATTTTAAGTGGTTTTGTTTGCGAATAAGCCTGGTTTTCGCCTTTATTGAGGGTTGTTTGTAGAGAAAAAGGCTTATAGCATAAAAAAGAAGAAATTACTAACAAACTGCTATTTGATCATATTTCAAAATGTATACGCGACGACCTCTATTGCAAATATAAATAAAATTTCCAACGAAAAATTTTCCGAACGTCGCCTTAAATAATTTAAAAAATCCCTAGATTTTACACATTAAAGGCGTCACAAAAAAACTCTAGTGATTTACACTATTGATTTATTTTCTAACAAATTTCACAATAGAAAAATATGGGACACTAACCTATTTTTAAAGAAATGTTCGCAAATAATCAGTGTAAAAATATTCAATTTTTACGGGTGTAGTTGACTGTTTTACATGTTTAATGGCTGTTTTGCCAAAGTACAATGCTCTATAAAGACAGACATTTGGCACATAATCCACACAAGTTTTACTGTAAAACTGTCTTATTAATCAGTAAATATATGTATCCATTTAATAGCGTTTTCTTGTTGTGTTTAATTGTCTGCATAATACTTGCAACTATGTTTTTATTTTTTATTATTACTTAAATACCTTTGAGTATTTTATTTTCCCCTCAAGGCTTGAGGGGAAATTTCTCTAGATAATTTTTTGAAATTTCATTTCGTGGCATTAAAAAAATTTCTCCTGAGAAGTTTGCACTAGTTCATTTCGAGCCCTAATCTTTTGTAGTAACATACGTTAAATAATTTTTTGGGAAACGTTTTACCCTTTCACGTTCCTTATCTTTCTTTTCTTATTTAGAAAAAGGGGATGAAAAAAAGGCAAAATTGCATCATCCAAGCGTAGAATACGTAAAAGTTTAGATATACGTACATATGAAAGATTTCGCTGATACATATAAGTTTTTACTATATCATGAACATAATTGATTTTTGCTTTTTAATTTGCGACGTGGATGTAGATGTAAATCTGTCAGTTTTTATTCTTTAAGATTTTTAAAGACAAACGATATATCGTCCAGTTATACTTTGGTGCTAAATGAAGGACGATATATATCGTCCTTTATAATTTTCGTGCTAAAAAAGGACGATATATATCGTCCGAAAACGCAAAAGGGTTAATATGCCGCATAATGACTACAAATGAACTTCTTTAAAAAATACTGAATAAAATAGCACATACTTTATTACCTTCAAAATGCCTAAAGTTGTGTTTTTAGTCAAATAGATGCATATTGATAGTTTATGGTAATGGCTGTTTCTTTTCATTATGAGATGTTTAAAATGTAGTTATATGGCTTTTTGATGTTGAAAAACAACTTTTTTTCGGCATTTTACGGAATCTATTTACTGCAGCAAGTAAGTGTCTATTTTCAAATTTCTAAAAATGGATTTCATAGTTATGTTAATTGTACAAGAATATTCTATGATTTTATTTTTAGCCTTATTCTGAACTTACACAATCCTATGTAATCAAATAAAGTAGATATAAGCACTGTAAGTAAGTCATTTTACACCAGATAAAATAGTTGACCATAATAAGACAAAGAAGATTCGACTTGCGTCATTAGGTATTAATAGATAAAACTATTTTCAAATTACTACAGCTGCTTATCTTTAATTGTTTTACTGCATAATGCTTTAGTAGAAAAAACTTATAATAAACAAGGAACAGTATGCTTTGTTTATGTAGGTTTCTTATAAACTAATACCCGGTTACTTGAGGACCCGGATATTTGTACTTTTTTTTCTTTTCTTATTTCTGTATATTAATCTAAAAAAAAACGAAAATTTTTTATTTTCTTTTTGTTTTTAAAATAGACCGCGATTATAATAAATTTAGAAAAGAAAATCATATAAATGCACAGATAAAAAACAAAAATGATATTTCTAAAGCGAAGATTTACGGCCTACTCTATAAAAAGTTTTTTACATATGAACACATTTAGATCTTTGCTGTAAAATTTTCTTGAAATTTATATATAAATTTTGTACCATAATGTTTCGTACTTTTAAATTAAGTCATTAAAATGTGTTATATGCGCCTACACAATCTTAATATATACACTGTAATGCTTGTCAGGTTCCACTAGGTTTATCTTTCAAATTAAGCATACGCATTCCAAAGCATAATAAAATGGGTTTGCAAATACGATCGAATACGTAAAGAAAAGAGCGACCTTATTTTGTACTTAAAAACCAACTAACTTGTTTACTGTAGACAAACTTTTTTATCTAGTAAGAAACTTATGTGTCAGACAGCTTTTTTATATTGTAAAAATATATAAAAACAAAACATTTAAATATGATACAAAAAGCCAATCTACAGAAACTATGTAAAACAGTGATTATTGTGTAAAATAGCTTTTTTTTTTACGATTTCGCCTATGCAGTTTTGTATTTTTTATTTACCTTAAGTATGAATTTTATGATTTTAAGAAATATAAAATCTCTTGTAAAAAACTGCTGTATTACTTGGGTCCATGGATACCCGACTATTGCAAAAAAAACTTGGTTGTAAAACCGATTACAAAAATACCCGGATATTAAGAATCCTATGTTTATGCAAGAAAAACACGACCAGGTTTGCATAAAAAAATACACTGTGGTTACAAGATAACTTTGACTAAAAATAATATAATTTTGTGATACATAACTAACTGACATCTATATCTAATAGAATAAAAGAATGACAAATTGATTTGTGAGTAAAATAACTGCTTTATTTAAAATACTGTTATAATAATTTTAATTGTTATTTTTCGCCAATATAAAAATTATGTTGTATTTTATCAAAATTTTTTATTATTATAGCTATTAAAATATAAAAGTTTTTGTAGAGTTTATAAACTATTAATGCAGGATAATATAATGCATCAAAAAAATTTCCTTGTAAACGCTTTTTGGGTATAATTTAGCCTGCTTAAAAATTCAAATTTAAGTAACTTTTTATATTTAAAAATTAATTTAAAAGCATAAAATTTTAGCTTTATAAATAGTAAAATAAAAGCTGCTTAGCAAATAGCAACTTATATGGAGATCTAACACATGGATTCTGTAACGAAAAATGAAAAAAAAAACCGGTCACTAGGAATTTAATGCATCAGTAAAGTGTTGTTATAAATATAATTTTTACTGTGTTTTGTATCTCGCAAGAATTTTTGTTGTATTTTAAAAAGTTTTTACATACAAAAGTCACAATTACGCCTTAATCGTAGGGTTAATTTTACTTTAGCTCAATCAAGAAAAAGGAATCGTGCCATTTAAATATAAGATATACTTATAGGTTTTTTTATTGTTTTCTAAAAAAGTATAAAAAAATTTATAAAGTTCAACAAAAAATACAAATATGCAAAAACGTACTCCTCATATTCATTCCTGGCGCCGCCATTGTCTGCAAAACTTTGTATATGAAATAACTGCTTAAATATTTTGTTTTTATAGACTAACCGATGCAAATTAAACACAAATTTCGTTAATTTATACTATTGAAATATTTCTTTTGTTCTTTGTCGCCATACAGAAGCCTCGAAAGCCCAATATCTAACCAGTGCTACACCTTACTTTGTATTTTAAGTTCAATATTGTTTTCCGCTGCACCATAAAAGACATAAATGCTCATTTTAGTAAATATAATGTTATAAATGTTTAGTATTACATGGTACAACTGCCCTTATGAATAATAAAATTAGAAAATTAAAAAAAGCGTCATAATGGATCTACACGTATATCAACAGGTCAGATTTGTATGTTTATTTGTGACTAACAGCTTTCTATAGTACAGAATAAAAAAATCTAGCTTAAATACTTACAGTTTTTTTTTATTTTGTTTTTTGTTTTGGATGTTTAAAGTGTGTTTAATTTCCAATTCCTATAATGACTCTCTAAAACAAATTTCACAAGTAGAAATATGTATTCGATAAATACACACCAAATAAGATTATTATTTCCGTAGCAAGTACCTCGCAGACTTTAATCTCCATTAGGAGTTTTTTTTGATCGGGAAAAATAAAAATGACACACTAATCTATTTTCCAAAGATAAATTTTCATGAAGAATCTCTACAGGGGGTGTGATATGAAAAACGCCTAAAGTTAAAATATTTAACTTGTAAATTTTTACGATTTTTTATTGTTATAAATATTTGAAATATAAAGTCATTTGTTGGGTTTTATACACAGTAAAATATTCTGATTACAACATTTTTAACAATATTTTTTGGTGTTGAGCAAAGATCGTGAATTCGGAATCTTGTAGTGTTAAAAATTAGTCACCTAAAATCCCGTTGTTCTATGTTGTTTAATAGATAATACAAACTTGCTTTAAACAACAAGCATGAGCCATTTTATGTATAAAAGACGTTTGTTTTTTTTCAAAAACGTTCGTTTTTTTGTTTTTATAGTGTAAAATACACACGTTATCGAACATAAGTATAATCTGTTTATTAATTAACAAATTGATAAATATTTGCAGGCATAAACGGTTTTAATCATGAAAAAAAAACTAAAAACATATTACAACAACTCAGTAGTTTTTTTATTTGTTCTGCTGTGATTGTTATTTTTTGTATATTCGAAATTATGTAAAAGTTTTGCATTTGATATCGAAGACTAGAGAATCGGCTTTTTCTACAAAAATCGATATAAGTACCCAAAATCATAAAACATTGTACTTAATGAAAGCAAGAAAACTTTTAATCTTTGTGGAAATCGATAGATTTTAAAAACAAAAAAAATTTAAGTATCTAAAACATTCACAACTTAATTTCATCGAACAAAAAAAATAGAAACTAAATTATATTTTTTTTTATAACAAACAATGTTTTTGCATGCTGTTATTTTTTGTATTAAAAACGTTATTTCTTTTAAATTAATAAAAAACGCTACTGTTTTACACTGAATAAAAGACCCCCGTCCTGTATTCGAATAAAAGACCTTCATGGTCTTATGTTTGAGTATAAGACTCAGGTCTTATAAACGCGTTAAAAAGTACATAAAGTATTTCTTATTGGGTATTTATTTTTTAAAAACAAAAAAAAAAATAAACATCAAACAAAAAAAAGCGCATGTATTGCAATTCGTATAATCATAGAAAATTTTAATTTTATAGATCATTTACGTTTAGATCGGGGCAACAACAATGTTAGTTGTGCATTAAGCGCATTTCTTGGAAAAAAGACATTTTTCAACAGTCGCTTATGAAATTTATATATTTGTAGTAAAAATTTAGAAAAACACTACTAACATAATTTTTCTAACTTAAAAAATATTTTTGATGTATTTACAATGTATATATTGACGTAATGTAATTTAAAAGTGCCAAAACCTATTTCATTCCGTCTTTTTTTATATTGATATACCCTATACTCTCTGCATGTTCCAAATTAGCTTTTTTATGTATTTTACGAATAAGAAAATTTGCGTTTTGTATGCATTTCGTCTTTGCAATCTTTCTTTACAATTTTTCTAATAAAAAAATAGGCAAATTGGGCCATATTTACAGAAAGAACAGCATTACAAAATATTTGTATATAGAAAGTTTAGTTTTTTCAACTTTTATTATTTTACTTGTTCGTTTTATAGTTTTTTACAGCTAAAAATATCATAAAACATTTACAGTGTTTCCATAGCAACTTTAATTTTTAGAAAATGTTTAGATATAATTTTAAAATGCAAAATGGTATAACTAGAAGACTCGGCAGTTACAACATCGCAGTTTTTTTCTTTTGGGATTGGGGGGGAGGGGGGTCCTATTTGAGGGGATCCTATATTTGAAAGGTCTTATATGCGAGTTAAAACGAGCAAAATCGATTTTCGAAAAAAGTACTAAAAATTTAGAATAGGGTTTTTATTTCGAGGTAAAACAGTAGTTGTTCGTATTCAAAACCTTTTTTTTTCGCTCAATAGAAAAAAGCTTTTTCGCCATACTTTAAAGTTTAAATAAACGGAAGAGTAACAATAAAAATAAACGGCATCCTAAAATATAGAAAATCCTATACACGTGTTTTAATACAAATAAAACAATTTTGAACAACTAATTTATTATTTTAAAAAACACTTAGATGACGTTATAAAAGAAACAAAAAGACTTAAAACTGTGTATTTACAGTTAAAAATAGATTTTCGTATGTCTAGGATACATGTAAATGTTAATACTTGGTGGTTTCGTTTTTCAAAATTATAGTAACAGCAAAAGGTCAAGCACTTCTGTAAAAAAGTATATTGGTTTTTAATAAAATGCAACCGTAAACAATTTAATCATGAAAAACTATTTTAACACGCGACATATCATAAGAATGGAAAAAAGTCTTTTAAAAAGCATATTTTTATACTTTTTTTGCAAGTAAAATGTGTAGTACAACTTACTGTTGTTTTATTTGCAAAAGTATAGAATAGCGTCTCACTTAAATAAAACTGGCTATTTTTTGGGATTTTAAGGGCAGTACAATATGGAATAGTAAAATAAATTTTTAAAAAAAATACTTATCTGTAAATGATATTTTAAACAATTTTACGTAAGTTCATATACCATAACCCGTTAATTAAGGATGGTAAAAAAATAATTAAATTTTCTCATAGTGGCAATATTATAAATGCCATTTTGGGGAAATCATGTTACCATACTGTTATCATTTTTTCTTTTTTCTTTTTTCATCCTTTGCAAAATATAAATTTTTAGTTCCGAGCGTCCCAAATCGTTCCAAATAAAAATTTGAAAATTATCGAATGTTTAACTGTGTCGCAAAAAAAAACACAAATACAAACATTAGCAGTGCAACTACATTTACGGAGGCCTGATTCAAGTGATCCTAGTCAGGGTCAACGAAGAAAAGCAAATCACAAAAAAATCTACATTAATGTAAAAAAAAATGAACTAATTTTCCATTTCATTTTATTAAATTACCATTTTCTTAGTTTAATCCTAGCAAACTTTTGCAAAAAATAGGGGTTCTTTTATATGATCACTAAAAAGCCCATAAGTTCTAACGAAATGAGTTTTTATATGTCATATTGCAAACATTTGATTTAAAAACATTTATCCCATCTTTTTTCCTTGCTTCAAAAAAGAACGCCTCAACTAAGTCGCCCGTTGTTAAGTGTTGAAGCGCCTAGAAGACAATATTTTTACTAACTTTCTACATATATCATAGACGCTATAAAACACATGTAAGCGGGTGTTTTTTGTAGAAAAAGGATATTGGTCTCAGAGAGATGCATCGAGATTAGGGCTCGCCTTTATACTGTATAATTTTTTTTATATACATTTACTTTACGTATAGTGTAATTTATACGTATAGTGTGGTATAATTTAGATATAGTAAAGGCATAGTAAAAACATAGTACCTGTTACATATTTTAACATGGTTAAAATATAAAAAAAGCATGAAAAAGTAATTAAAAATTAGAAAAAGCATGAGCAAATTAGAAATCCGTAATTTTTTTTATGATGGTGTAGTGTTTTATTTACATAATATTGATAAAATCTATTCGATTGTATTTGTCAATAGTAGGCGTTTTTATCATTACCTATATGCAACGCATGATTAACCGCAAATATTTACATATATAAATCTTATATGTAAAGTGGCAGCACTTTTCTTATCCATAAGTATTCCATCGAAATACTATATATAGGTAGAAATATGAATATTACTTCTAGATCATACTTATAAGTATCCCATTACAGCAGAAGACAAACTACCTATGTCGAAGAAATATGTACTACATATGAACAAAGCTGTCCCTATAAGTAAAAATAAAAAAAAAATGGGTGCAAATATATTTCCAAAGGTAAAGGATTATCTTAGTACTATCTGTAAAGTTTCTATGGGTATAAAAAGATATAAGTTCAATTACTGTTAGATAATTCTATGGTTAAAAGTAGTTATATGATTTTTTATTGCATTTCCCTTTTCCAAACTAACATACTTATAAAAGCACAAAATATTAGTTTTTTTTGGTTGATATAACATATATATATTGTGCAGAGTTGTTTTTTTTTAGCCAGGCTATAATATTATTTTCTTATAAATTTTTCTTTTTTGACTACTATGGGATTTTAAAATTACAAGGTATACATACAAAAAAAACATTCTTTTTGGATAGAAAATGTACTTTGAAGTAAAGGTTGTAATATTTTACATTTTTTATTAAAATTCAATAGAATTTTTTTTTAAAGATTAACAACAAAAATATATTTAGAAAATTTTAGAACACTTTGGTATGCAAATTATACGTATAGTAAATTTTACTATACAAAAATTATTTGTATATTATTGGGACGAGCCTTAATCGAGATAGTAAAACTGTGAGATGAGTCTTTTTTTTTTACAAAAGAACTGTTTTATTCGGAAAAAAATTGAATTACGTGAATTAATCGGATCGTCAATAAATTTCAATATTTTTTTAGAACAATAATGGCAAATAATTCCATTATAGAGGAAAAGCTTTTTTTACTATTTTAAAATTACATTTATGACGTCCCTGCCGTAAAAAACTAATAAGTTTGGATAAAACATTTAAAGCTTATATATTATAGGGGTTTATATTGAAAATGACATGTCATACTCTTGAAACTCTTATTAAAGAGATTAAGATGTTGCATCCCACCTTTAAATTATGCTTCTTTATACTTTGTTCACTTTTAAGGAAAAAAATAGGCCTAAATTTAAGGTTAGGGGGCTATTCGTCAGTTTTACATTTTTTTATAAATTTCTAGTATTTTTTGTTTTTTACTTTTTTTAAGATGACTTTTTGTTATATTTTGCTTTTATTGTGGTGGTTATACTCTGCATAATATTTTTATCAAAAATAAAGTCTTTTACCACAATAAATTCAGGGCATCATAAGTCGGCACTTAGAGATTTAAGTCAATTTTTATGATTTTAAGTTAATTGACTGAGATTCAAGTCGATTATTTGGTAAAAAATAGATCGGCCAATATGCATTTACCTCATGATTACATCGTAGCTAATTTATTAGTGTCTATTTAATCTGTTTTTCATTTACCATATTAGTTTAAAAAGATTATAAACAAATCCAATTTTGTTATTATGAAGATCCCACCTGTTTGGTTTACAATAGTTTTAATTCTTAACTTTATTTTGATAGCAAGTTCATGTTTTCCAAGTATAACGCAAATTACAAATTACAATATGACTCGTAAGACCGATAAGACCGAATCTAGAATGTTAGATGTTTCCACGGGATTCTCTCCTATCCTGCCCAAACAACAATCAACTACAAAAGAAAATTTGGAATTGCCCACATTCCAAATATACCCGAAAAAAACACAAGATAGAAATATAACAACTGCATCATTTATGATTAAGGGGGTATATTTTGATTTTAGGTTTTTTTATTATGGAGATACAAAAGCATATAATCTGATGCTGTCAGAACTTATTGCAAATGCTCTAAAGGATTACAAATCATTAAATGCGGAAGGTGTGCTAAAGAAATCATATTGTGATGAACTTTTAAGATGTGTTGGTATGCATCATGTTTATAATTATTTGGGAACTGATGATAAGAATAAGCCATTCTATGATGATTATTATAGCAATAAACATGAATGCTATTTTCTTTTGGCAAAAGAAATCACTCGAAACTTCCGTGGGGCGTTTGAAAATGAAACATCTAGCAATAAGAAATATATGATAATGGGGAGCATTGTCAATCGACGTTTTTAGTAAAAATGATTAATATTCTATCATAAAATTTAATTTATATTGCAGATACTGCCACTAGTTTTACAAAAAAAATATTGAATGACCATTCTTTATATAACATCCGATATACCGTAAGGTCTCGGTAGTAATTTTAAAATCTTGTAAAAAATGGCAAAAAGATTTGCACCAAACTAGAAATATTTGGTCTTTGACTCATTACCTTAACTTTTTTTTTTATTTTGTCTAGAAACTTTTCTTAATATCGAGACTTTACGGTAAATTTATCCTTTTTTATAAATAACGTCTTATTTTTATTTGATATATGGTTATATTTAAATTATTTATAGATCAATAGAAGTCGGAATGAAGATTTCAAAAAGATATAATGGTAAAAATACTAAAGCATGGCAGGAATGGTGGCGCGCCAGATCTCTCAGAACCGAATTCGCCTTAAACCCATTCACCTAAAACTTTAATTATGTTGGTACTTTGATAATCTAAATAAAAGCCCTAAGTGAATGCTTTTGATTTAATAATCAATAAGGCTCTGTTTAAATTTTGTTTGCTTTTTAAAGAGGATTGGTTGCGGAAAAACCCACGATTTTACTATGAAGGGCAGCACTAACATTTTAATTACATTATGAAAGCAAAATACGCATTTTTTATGTGAAAAAACCACAGAAGTGTGCATTAAAATTAAGCAGAAAAGAAAAATAATCAGGTTTATTGGCGACATTATTGTTGTCAAACTATATACGCTTACTCGCAATTTAATAATTTTATTTATCGAAATTCAAAAAATTGGGTAAAAAATGACAAAACAAAAGATCCCTCTAAGTAGAATCAACAAAATTCAATCTGTTAAAAAAATATTTACATTTTTAATTTAAAATTCGTTTATAAAATTTTAGTTTGCTTCTGACTTAGATCTTTGTCACAATAGCTTTTTATACGTCATCAATGCGTAATATCTCTAAAATATTAATCATATTTGACAGAAAGTAGCTGATGGTTGCAGCTAAAACTATAATAAAAAAAATGTCTTGTTATCGTATAAAGTTTTGTAAAGGAAACAGTGTTTGAAGTGGTAATATTAATATATAAATGCCAATTTAAAGAGTTCATATTTGAAATTTGTATCTAATTTTTTTAATCGATTATTATTGTTGTCTGTTTGATGCTATTGATTCCCGTTCTTATGATTTGAAGAACTTTATTTGTAGATAAAGTAATCGTATTTAGTGAAGTCTGTAGTGAGAATAAATGAATTTTATATGCATATATTTTTTTTTCAATGATTATTATATACAAAAGTTATATTTTTTTTATATACCGTTTTATTTTCTTAAAATACAAATAAAATATATTTTTGTGCTTGTGTATAGTTAAATCGTAAATATTTTTGATTTAGAAAACGGCAATAATTAATTTGTAGTTTTTTTTTTTCGGTTATTTTTTAAGTTATTTCTCTTATCTTTTACTTGTGTTTTTTTGGTTTACTTTTAGGCGAGTTGAGTTTAACAAAAATTGGATTTTCGACGAATCAAGCAGCCAAAGACTAGAAAAACGATTCCTATGGATATACATAGATAGATATAGTCTAATTATCAAAACAAAGCATAAATATAATATGAAAAAAAACTTTAAGTTTTAATAACAACATAAAACAATGTTTCAAAACCCATACCTTGTGCATATAATAGTGAAAAGAATCGTAAAACAAAAAAACGATAAATTTTGTTGAAAGATAATTGTAACAAGCACAGGTCATGTATAAATTAAAATTATCGTAACAACGAAGTAAATCCAAACGCGTTTACAGACTGGTTTAAAAATTAAAATCTACATTAATAACAGTTTTCAGTGTCACAAAAAGTTTTATTCATTTGTTTTGTAGGGTTTTGCGCAAAAAACTGTTGCCAGCAGTAATTATCTAAAAGAATAAAAAAAAAGAAAAGTCACTTTTTCACATTAAGACTTTCTTAAAATGATGCCATTTAAACAAACTCTTGATTGTCAAATAACTATTTTAATGTGAATATTAATTTATTTTTTTAACTTAAATTTAACAAGTATTTTTAGGTCTCCTAAATGTAAACATAGATGAAAATTATAGATTCTTTTTTGTATAAGATTTTTTTAAAAAAGTTATAAGTACTAGAATTAATTAGAAAAACGTACTTGAATTTAAAAACGCGTATATACAATTAACAATAATAAAAAAGTGTAAGCTACAGTTTTTATATATTAACTAGTTTATTATGTTTATTATTATAAAAAATAAATATTAAAATATTTTAAGTAGATAATGTTGTTTTAAATACAATGCACCTAAAAATTTTCTATGTTAGATAAAAAATTTTAGCTTCATATTTGTAAACGAGACTATGTGAATCTAAAATTGTGGCTAAAAAAGCTTACATAAAAATGTTAATCATTTTAATGTTTTGCCTATGTACAAAAGCTTTAATTATTAGTTGTCATTTTATACTAATATATGCATTTAACGTTTTAGTTTAATACTTTTGTACTTTTCAAACTAAAAATGTTTTGTTTTGCAAAGAAAAATTTGTATTAAAATACGAACCTAACTTTAAATTGTGTTAATGCTTACTAACAGTTTGTTGCAATATTTATACGCTTGTTCAATATTTAAACATATATTATTATTTTTAAAAAACAGTTTTTTAGCTATACAAAATAGACAACCAAATATACCGCTATTTGCGTAAACTGATTGTTTTGTACTTATTAGTTTTTACTGCGTTTTTTTGTAATATCTTGGGTTTTAAATCAATGTTTTTATTTATTTTAACAAAAGATTTAAAGATGTCAATTTTTTTTTTGTGTACTTGAAACAATCCAATGTTCCCCAAAACAATTAAACAAATATCCTTATTTATATAAAAAAATAATTATTTAACAAACTGTGTGTTAAAGTAATATTCTTTAAAAAACGATAACAAAAATATTTCAATTAAATAAAAAAACTACCAGACCAACGTGTAATAAAACCAAAAACGTAAAACATATAAAATATGGTTCAATTAAAATTACTTTTGATCTAGTAGAAAATTTTTTTTAAGTTATATGCTGCAATAAAATACACATTAGCTAAATTCTGTAATATTGTAAATTTTTCTTATTACTTATAACTACGGCACGGCAAAAATACACCAAAATAAAATCCTGTAAATTCCTCGTAAGTCTGTAAACTTAATTGAATATTAAAGGAAATAATAAAATAATAATAACAAAATAAAAACACCTCAAATCGCTGTTAAAAATTTTAAAAAAATCATCTACTTTTTCCCGCAAAATCGCAAGTATTATAAATTTATATAATGTTATGACACAATGCAATGCAATTAAACTAAACGATATTGCTATATATTTATTTTAAAACTGAAAAAAGTCTACAAATCATCTCCAGATTTTACTAGGATTTCTGATTACAACTGTTTATCAATAAAATAACAACATAAACATTATTATGTGCTCTTAAATATATATATGCACACATAATTTACAGTATATTTTACATATGAAGGTCTTTTTTAATACATTTTTTTAACTTTCTAAAATTGCAAGTTTATTCTGTTATTTTCGTCAATCTTTTATAATTTGCTTTTTTGCTATGTTTTTGTATAGACTTATGTCGTATAATTTATAAATAATAGGAAAAGTGCAGGTTTTTTTCTCATTTTGGGGCAAAATTCCATTTTCCTGTACTTTGTACAGGATTTCTGTATTTTTCTAACCCATATTTTGCTGTAATTTTACCTTACTAATAACAGAGCAGCAACAAGATGTATAAAAAAGCAACTTGTATTTATTGTATACTGCATAAAATAGTTTAAAGTATATTTTAATATAGAACGACAATTCAATATATTTTTTGAAACAAAAATCTGTTTACATTTTTGGATGAGCCGAAAGAAACTTTGACTTTTTTATAAAAACTATAAAAATTAGTGTTTTTTAAAATGTTACATCTTATAAAGTTTTTACAATAATCAAGAACACCACTTTGATACATTTATTTCTATCACCCCAAATCTAAAGATAGATAATGTATCATATCACCATATTTTCCAATCCTCATGAAAGTGCTAGAATACAAGTTGAATTAGCCATTCTTATGCGTAAACGAATGATCCTGTCAAGAGACGTCGTTTGCGCTATTCAAATCGCGTTTTAAGCCTTTATTTGCACGTGTAATCAAGATCTCTAGAAGGCGCTAAAATTACCCATATTTACGCGCCGACATACATTATTTACAAACCACAATTACAAAAAGAAAAACATACTTAAAGGCAATTCAGAACAAACTCGTGGTTAAAAAACAGTTGTTTTTTCAGGTTTCGATTTAAATGAACTTTTGTAATTGATAATCACTATGTTTTTCGACCCGTATATATTCACTTTTTATTGATTTAAATCGGCTTAAAACACATTTTAAAACATTTTTTTAAAAAGTACTGTTTCTATGTTATAATTGCATTTTTTAATAATAAGAGCCTAAGTAAACAGTACAGGAATTTTTTTATGTGTCTTAATGTAGAATCTGGACGTAACATGACGCATTAAACAGATTTAAGTTCGTTTTTTTTGCAATTTTTATATGTTAATTTTGCTTTTTTGCGGTATATAATAATATTAAAAAGTATCGTTTAAAATATATAAATATCTTAAATAGGCAATCTACTGTAGAAACGAACGATGGATTTTTGTGTGATGACAAATCGTAATGCAAAAAATAACTTGCCTATAATTTCAGTGTTAGTTTTTGAAACGAACTTTAGATAAAAGTGTAAAACTAGTATATTGTTTCTTTTTTGTCGTTTTTAGTGCAATCAGCGTTTTTTTGGTATTTACTATAACAAAGTTTGTGGTGAAAAACATAAGAGTGCATTTTAAAAAAGTATTTCTTATGTATTGGCTTTCTAATGGTTAGTAATACTTTAATTCTAAATTCTCGTTTTATCTAATTTATTCTGTTTAAAAAATGAATAAAGAAAAAAAAACAAAAAAAAGAAATTAAAGTCAGTATTAAAAAAAAAATTGTCCTTTTTTCAAATGCATCAAAAAGCTTTGTTTACGATTAAAATAATATTATCATTTTTATTGAAATTGTCGTTAAAAAACTTTTTATTTACAATAATGTAATATACAGATAAGTGTTGATCATATACTTTTTTATGTTTTAATATCGTGCAGTCCGCAACCCAATTTTTATTATGATAGTTTGTATATAAATAAATAATTTTTTGTATATAAAAAGTATTTTTTTTAATCTTGACAATATATATAAAATGTTTTAAAATACTTAGAAAACCTACACGTAAAAAAGTTAATGTGCGATGTAATCTTTTTATTTTTTTTGACTTTCTGCTAAGAGTTCTAATATATTCCTTAGAATGGCGTACCTAGGGGATGGGGGCAAGGGGGAGGGGGAGGTACCCCCCTGGAAATGAATGATGCGCCTAAATTTAAGGAGGGCTGGTCTTTTTTTGTGCAGAGATTTTTTTACAAAAAAATCTGAAATAAAAAAATAAAAAAATATAAATTTTCCAAAAACAATAATAAAGATTTTTCACGTCATAAATCGTGTTTTTACCCCTTTTTCTTCGAAAAACACTGACTAGCCCTGGGCTGAAAAAATTCCTGAAAGCCACTGTTCCTTAGATAGATAAAAACATTAGAGTTATATTTTAAATGACAAAAGAATGACTAAATATTTTGCCAAAAATCAAGTTACTCACTACAATCTTTTAAATTTTTTTAATTCAAAAAAAAATTTAAAATTCAAATTCTTACTTTTAGCAGCATGTTTTTTGTAAATTGCAATTTTTTTTTTAATGTTATAGATAGTTTTTTCGCAAAGCCATTAAATGTTTACTACAACTGAAATCGACAAATCTTAATAGACTAGCAATGTAAAAAAAGAGACGATTTATCTCTTGTTTCTAAAAAGAGGAATATATAATATTACTAAAATTGTAGTTTGCAGACATTTAAATATATTTTATGTTCCAGTTTTTGAAACATAATAAATGTTTTTATTAATTGAGAAGTACTATTTAAATAATTTATAACATCCCCTCACCAGAATTAACACCCAATTATTAAATAGCCTTTATATCACAATGCCTATTTTTCTGTATCTTCACATCTTCAACCTCAATTAAATACGAATCAGTCGGCGTTTTTGATATAACCCTACCTTGTAATAAGAATGTGACTTCTTGTTTTTTACACTTTATATTTTTCCTTTTTGTGACTCTTACGCATTGCTTAATTATAACGATTTCTCTTTTCCTCACTTTAAACCGATTTATAAACGTCCCTCATTTTAATATTCCGTAACGATGCAATACCACATCGGTCATTATAAGCTTCATACGGTGTGCATCTTATTACACTATGATATGACTTTTTGTAAGTTTCTTGTTATTTTATTAAAGGTACCTTGTAAATCATCACTATCAATTTTCACTCGACTACTTTATATTGCACAGATATTTCTCTCCACCCGACCATTGCTTTAATGTACTTCCGGTGTCACTTTTATATATTCTTTTTTCAATTTACATATATACTCTGTAAATTTCCTAGAAATAAAATCTGCTGGATTATCAGTTACAATCGTCGGGTTCCTAATTTTTGCCTATGCAACATCTATTTCCTTTTTGATTCCATTGCTCTTTCTATTCTCATTATCTCTTTAATTTACTATCCTCGTAAAATAATCGTTAATCAACAGAAAATACTTTTTCTTCTTTTCTAAATACATTAAATCAAAAAAATCTTCCCACAGTCTATTTGTTGCAACAAAAATGTTGCCCCACTGTGGTTTTTGATATATATTCTACATTATCTACATCTTTTTAAAGGTTCAATTAAATCCGGTTTTATCCCTAACTAATAATATCTCTTTTTCAATATAAAATATACAGATTCTATCCCTCGTTGACATAATTCCACATGGTTGCTATAAAAAAAAATCTCTCTTTTTCTTCTACCATTTCTCTCACCTCTTTTTGTTTAGAACCTCCAAGACTTTTTTCTATCCACTTCTATCATTTGTTTGTTTATTTTACCTTGTCTTTTCTTTGTCCCTTTTATATTTAGTTGTTTATCCCTCTTTTTTTTACACATAATCCTCTTCATATATTCTTGAATATGCATCTGGTGCTATCAAGTTCGCTACTTTCTTATACTCCACAGTAAAATTATACCCTTGTATTTATTCGAACCATCGGTTTATTCGACTATTATTGAACTCTTGTTTTATTCATGAAAAATCAAGCGCTTAATGGTCAGTCACACAATGTAATTTCCTTCTTCTTATTTCATACGCATACTTTTTCATACCCCAATAGATTGGATCTATTTCCCTTTCCACTTAAGGTATATCTTTGTTCCGTAAAAGTTAACTTCTTAACAGTTTGTTGAACAGGCACGTGATTTTCCATTTGATCTATTTGAAATAACACTGCCCCCGACTGGAGAGCCGAAAATTTAGAATATTCCAAAAAAAATCTTTTATAAAATTTAAATATATTTTATAAAATCCCTTTAAATTGAAATATAAGTTTTAAGGTGTAATTTAAATGTTTAATGCTCTATATTCCAAAATCTGATTTTTTTGGAATGCAGTTATAACTCTACAAATGACTCAGAGCATCGTACCCGAAACACAAACTGCGACCCTTATTTGCCCAAATATGTCACATAAAGGACATTTTAAAAAGAAAAACATAAAGGAATGCATAATACCTGCAAACAATGATTTTTTAGCAAACCCAAAACAAACACAGGCCTATTACCATGTATGGAAAATGTTGGTAAATTTTTGTTGCTGCGATTTGTGTATTAATGATAAACAAAGCGGCTATATAGATAACAATAATACAGAGAGCGATTTCGGAAACACAATGGTACTAGATATTTCGGGATTTGACGTTGCAGATGAAGTAGCATCTGTTTTTAATGCAATATACACCGATGTCTGGCGAAAAAACAAAAAATAGTAGTTTACAAGGCAATCAGAAAAACCTCAAAACGGCTTAGTTATGTCTTTAAGGCATATTTTACGGATAAAAAAATATTTACCCGCATATCTGAGACCACAATATATTGTCAAGCTTGTGATTTTAAGATCAATGTGTCAAAGAATAGGGGGAAATGGCCGTTTGAATCTTACTTAAAAGGGAAAAACACAAGAAATCAGCATCGAAAACACGATGAAAAAAGTAAAAGAACATCCATGTGGAGTTTATTATGGAAGATGAGGAGTTAAATTACTAACCGAGATATTTAGATTTGTTAGCCATAAATAATTTTTTAATTGAGAAAACTTCAAGTCAATATAATTTGTACTTATATTCACTGTTTATTGCACAAAGCCGATATTTTTAGAAAGCCATTATAGTAAAAATGTAGTAAAAACTTATTATGAAATTAAATATATGAAAGTTATGCGAAAGTTTTGTAGTTTTTAATTATACATAATGCTAGATATGAGCCCTGATAATGCATCACGAAAAATAGTAAATGTTCTAAGGGGTAAATTTAATATCAGATCGCCATACTTAATTACATATTAACAATACCTTTGTGTAAGAAAAGTTCACCACTGCTAATATATATACACAATTGCTGTTTATGGTACCTACATTAATCATATCTACAGATAAATTACTGTTTAAAAGTGCTAATTACGCATAAAGCTTCTAATTGTTTATTACTAGGTAGGAAACTGAAAGAATTCTACCCGACCTATGTATATTACATGCATATGTCATGGATTACACATTTTGTGTTTTATTTCTATTACATAAATTGAAACATTGCTTACTTCTAGAAAAACACTTTTTTAAAGAATTCAATAGTCATAAAACAGAGAAAACCGGCCTTAAAAAAATTACTTACATGAAAATACCGAGATTGCCTTTGAAACTCGCTGCCGCACATGTTGAAATTTTATTATTTATATGTGACAATTATAAAATTATTATTCTATAATGAATACCTATACAATTGATTCTCAGCTCAAAAGTGTATTTTTATCCGATGAATTATAAGCTGAGTTTTTTACTCTTGTACAATTTTGAGAAATATCAATCATGATTGGATATTAGCAATCTAAAGGACTTAAAGTTATCGAACAAATACTATTAATTGTAAAATGCAGAATCAAACTGAAACCAGGAATTTATAAAGATCTATATATTCGGATTTTCAACACAAACCCAGGCTTATTTTATTTTAAAAATTATTGTATTCTAATGCGTATAAGTTATAATAAATGCCTCAAATATACTCCACTAGTTTTTTTTTAGTGTGGGTTGTCCGCTCATATAGTAGCTATCATTATAAATACTGTGATAGACGGCGAAATTACAAGGAATTAAGTACAAAACGACATTTTGTCTTTTATATTAATAAGGAGTGTGATTTCACTTGTTTTAGCTACTTATATATTACTGCAACTGATAATCAATGTTTTTATGTTTTTAGGGACGATTTACCCGTATATGGTAATTTTTTTTACCCCTTCCAAGCTGAATTTCTGCGGTCTACCCCCCCGAACCCGTCTTACTTGCATCTGTTTTTAGCACAAACTCTCTTATATAAGTCGGCAGTAATAACTTGCCTGCGTGTTTTAAAAAACATTTGATTAACAGAAAGTCTGTTCCACTATCTCTGCCATTTCTACATTGCAGTTTTTTTTTTATATAACTTATACATAAATTTTGTAACATCCGCAAAATTTGGTATGAATTCTCTGAACCATCCGCACAATCCTTTTAATCCAAGGAATTTGTTAATTCTTTACACATTGTCGTTTTGGCAGTAGTAATGTCTCGTTTCATATTAATCTCTAATAGTTTCGTTCTTTTTCCATCGACCTTCATCCCTAGAAGTTGACTTCTTGTTTCCCATAGTGCATTTTAACCATGTTAACTTTAATATAATTCTCTTGGAATCGACCTAACACTTCATTAATTAACTCCTTTTGCTTTGTATATGTTTTTAAATGAATCAGTGCATTCTCTAGATATATATGTACCCCCTTGTCCAACTAATTTATAAAGAGTCTTTTCTATTTCTTTGTTTGCTTTACGGGCTATTTTTTTGCCCCATGATCATCCCCACCTATCTATTTGTCTGTTATGCAAACTTAAATGCTGTCTTGAATCTATCTTTTTTTATATATCTCTATGTTAAAACATGCACCTATTATATTAAAAATTTAAAAACAAATTAAACCAGTTTTTGTTTTAATATGACGTCACATATCCAGTATACATCCACTTGTCTTAATTGCGTAGTCATTCGCACTTAGTAAATTGGCCAAGATTCTTATGCCATCATCATCTTTCTCGATTGCTCGAATGAAATGTCTCAATTGACGATTTGATCTTGCAATAATATTCTTTCCAATAAATTAAAAATATGATTCTATGCTTTTTGGCGCAATCCTTGTGGTATTTTGTTTCCCTTTTTACAAACCATTTTCCCTTCTTTCGTAATATTACGACATTTTTCAATATTACAAAACTTGTCTTCTGTATAATTTTACCATCATATACTACTTGCGGATAATCAATCATAAATTGTTTGCATTAAGGTTAGGTTTTTTTTTTATTATCAACACCTTTTTTCATATGTTATGGATTGTCTTTTTTTTTACTTTAAATGTCTTTCATATCATATATTAATATTTCTCCCTTCAAAGAACTCTTTGTACCCTCCCTATTAACTTCCTTTAACTATATTGAAATCTTCTACCTCTCTTTCGGACCACCTAATCTTTTTATGACCTTGCTTTCCACACCTATAGCATGTGATATTTTATAATAAGGAACACATGCTTTCATTTCCTCAATGGTATAAAATTTCGCTTCTCCGGCTATAATTTTGTCTCCTAACAATATCATCAATTTTTTTCATTCACTTTACTTTCATTCACTGCAAATAACCTTGTCTCCATCTTTTCCTCATATTCTGCGAGATTCCCTTTTTCTTTTTTTTCGCATCCACTCTTCCATTATCTTTAATTTAAATTCATCCCACGTCTTATTCCTTATATCCATTTCAACAAACCACTTTTTCCATCCACTCTCTAATTCTCTCAAAGCGAACAGTATAACATACCTTTCGCCCTAATCTTCCCTTTTCTCATTTTGAATTCCAATAAATCCAACTTAAACTTTATCTCTTGCTCTCTTCCACGAGACCTTTTGCTTGTTTCGTATCCTTTGGTATTTTTACCCATGATAAATGTTTTTATTTATTGAAGGGTCATTTACAATAATATATAACAAAACATAATAATGTTGCATTGTAAAAAAACACAATTTAAGTACAAAAAAAAACACAACTTAAGTAAAAAAAAAAAAAAATTAATACGCAAAATATGGAAGCTACATCCCTTTACATCAATGTTTTTGTTGCATTAACAAGAAGTTGTATTTTATCACTTTCTGTATCCAGTGGATTACCTAGGAATTTTTGTGCCAAGAGGAAGTCCGTGTTTTTACAAAAAGTAAGCCGTAAAAACCACATTTTTTGACGTTCTAAACTTTTTGTTTTTTTTTTATAAAAAATTCGTGAAAAAAGTTAGTATGTAGATTTAAAAAAAAAATCACTGCACAAAAAAAAGACCCATCTTAAATGTAGGCGTGGAACATTCCATATATGGGGCGAATTTTTACTGTCCGCTTTCCCTTCTTCTGTGTACGCCACTTCTGTATCTGTTAACAGAGATACGAAAAGTTGATTAGAGGTTGATTTAACAATCTTTATAAGTCAAAATGTAAAAAAAAATGTAACCTATAGTAAAAAAAACCCAGTAAAGTCTTTAACTTATAACATTTTGCTGTACACAAAGGCATGAGACTGTACTAGCAGAACATATCCGTCCATATACATGCTAGGTTGGTTGTACTATTGTTATCTTTTGTAAAACTTCGTTTAATAAAAATTAAGCAAATAAACTAAAATTTCGGGTGTATAGAAGAAAAAATTGTGAAAAAAACAACGTACTTAAATACAATAAATCTGCAAAAAAATCATTTTACAAAATTAGAAATACAGGATGTGTTCTATTGATAAAAAAATCTTAAGATGAGCCTTTGTAATACAGTGGCATTTTTTCACAACATCCAAAAGATGCAAACTAGTAGTTATATTTAAGAAAAACAATTACGAGTACGCATAAGAGACTAAAAGCTCATATCTTTACAACGAAAATAATGTAAAATTGTTTCGGCTTATATTTTTTATGTATATATGGTTTTTTATTTGATTTTGACAAATTACAAAAATTTAGTACACAATATTGTTTTTATAAATTTTCTGGGGCTTAGTTGAGTTAAACATCCAATATACAAAAAAAATGTTAAATAAATTTTTGTTTATGATCTATATAAACTACTAATATTACAATGAAAAAACGAACAGTTTTACACGGGTTTACAAACGTATAGTTTAATAAACAAATGTAGCCTTTTTATATAAGGGGTTTCTGTTTTTTTAGCACAATTTTCAATACTCATTTACAAAATAAACATAGACAAAAGATACACTATAACGCCTGGGCAATTTACAGTGCAAAACTTTTATATACATCTTTTTTATATTATTAGGAATAAATATGTATAAAAACCTACAAAAATGTAAACAGTTTACATAAACTGTTTTGCAAGCTTTGTAGGTTTTCTATATTGTGGTAAATAAGTTTTTAATAATAAAAGCGTTTACTTTGACGTATTTCCTTTTTAGAAAACAATACCTATAGCTTATAAATGCATATTTTTTTTTTAATTTTTTAATTAACAAAAAGCACTTACCGCTGTAGTTTTTAGATTAATAAAATTAAACATACAGTAAATATCACTTAGGATGCATGTATATTTGGTACTGCTTTTTTGCGTTTATAAAAAAAAAAATATTTTTTTCAAAGGTGTATTAATAGTGTTTTTTTTAGCTAACTGATACAATTTTGCCGCGACATATCACA
>JAQFYM010002370.1:0-24119 GCA_034694785.1 Agrenia bidenticulata | reverse complement strand
TTACCCCAACAAATTGCCCTGGATGTTTATATACGAAAAGATATATTACAGATAGCATATTGGGGAAATCAAAGGCTTAAAGGATAATTATTACAACAAGAAAGTACCTTTCGTAAAAATTTAAAAGTCATTGCATCAGCGTAAAACCTTTGTCTTAGTAGACATTACTTTTAGAGGCATGTATAAATTACTTGTGTATATGTGCACACTACATAATATAGTTCTATGTTGCTTGTCCACTAAAAATTCACTAATTTTATTTATCAAAATCAGCAACAAAATATAATTAATTACTTTTATTGCCATTTTATTACAAATGTCACAAATAAATTGTTTACCGTTATACAACTGCATATTTTGCATTATAGACGAAATGCAAACATAGTCATTTTCACAGCAATGTCCGTCGCGCGCCATGCCCGATACCTTGTCATAACTGATTTTAACTATTTATAACGTACCGACGGCATAGGTAAAACATACTTTATAATGCAAAAAATATGTGTAGTAGGTATTTTCATGTGCTCTTTCGTGACATAAAATATTTAAAGCTTTTTATTTTTAATACAAAAAAAAAATCTATTTAAATATTTTGTTTTTTTAGCACTGAAAATTCGTTTTTTTTAGCAATTTGTATCTTATTTCGGGATATTGTGTTTTTTTAACTTAGTTTTACCGTTATGAGTTGAGGCATGGCACGAATGGTGGGCATGGCCGCGACAAAAAAAAACCAGATATAAAAGAGATAATGAAATATTAAAAGTATAAAAAAAACAAATGCAACACAACTTATGTAGTAAGCAACTTATAGCAAACTCAAACGTTGTAAAATCTAAGAAGAATTGTAAGATAAACATATCCTAAGAAAATCAAATCACATACCAAATCAGATTTTTAACAAGGGCAATCACTTAATGTGTTAATCAAAAAAAAAAAGAGCACATTAAAAAATAAGACTACTATGCTTTCTTTTGCAAAATATATCGGCTCTTGGCATTAAAAAAGTAATGCGTTAGATTTTATTTTATATATATTTGCCAAAAAACAAAAAAACAATAACAATAACAAAACAGTAAAAAGTCTATGTAAAAAAGGCTTGTTACATTTTGTTTTTTTTTGGAAGTACTTTGACTATGAAATATGATCAAAAGATGTTTTTTTATTTTCGGTTCAACTAACTTTAATAATACCCTATGTTTCATATTGTATAATATCGTTTATAATTTGCTAATAATAGCATTTTTTTTTACAAATATGTTTTTTTGTGTTATCTTATGCCACTAAAAATTAAAAACAAGAACGGTTTTGTAGTATTTCGAAAGATATAGTGCAAGTGCACTATATTTGCAAAGAAAACCGCAAAAAAGTTATGGATAGCGCCTTATAGTAAATGCTGTAATTTACTGACTTAGTAAATGTGCTTGTTGTGTATTTAAACACAATATTGTTTGTTACGAGCATAACAAAATGCACTGTTGATTTAAAAATGTATAAAAAATATTAGTATGTAGAATTTATATATAGATTTTATTTTATTCGGATTTAGTAATCAACATGCATTTTTAAAAAAGAGAAACATACCTGTTAAATATATTAAAACTTTAAAAAAAGTTCGTCTAAATGTATGTGTTTTTTAATGGACGTTGCAATCTAAAAAACTTGACGATGTATACTAAATGAGTAAAATGTGTGTAAAGCAGCTCGTAAGTTATCAATAGTTTACATATAATATTTTTATACTAAACTAAATAAAACAAAAAATATTTAAATAAAAAGCTTATTAACAAATATCTCAGTATTATGGAACCTTAAAAACAACAATTTAAATGAACGATTCACAATTATAATCAATAAACATTGGGCCGGACTACATAGCTAATTAACACAACAATTACTGCAACACTAAAAACATAGAAACGTTGGGTCTAAAACTACATTTTTTTGACAGATTTTTTTGCGTAAAATGAGTTTTTATTGAAGATTTTTTATCTTTAGAGACACGTATAATTGAATTTTATTTAATTAATGATATATGTTTTTGTAACTTAATTATCGCCGTAACTGTTTTCCATTCCCCAACTGTTTACAGATACAACGCTTGATAGCTAGCTTACAAGAAAGCATCTATTTATGTATTATTATTTTCATTCATTCACTCACGGTTTGTTTGTTTTTAATTTTAGCAAGTCTAGTGCAGCTTAGTCAGTATAAATATATTGGGACCTCCGTAAAGAAATTCTACATGCATTAAAACATTATAACTTGTTTTTTTATTTGTTTCTAGATGGACCTTAAAAGGAATTTTAGTTTGTATTCGAAACGTAATATACCGTATAATACAATTTATCAAAACTTAAGTGTAGTGTTAGAAAGATTGACCTAGCGCAATTTTTTTGTCATTTATATTTTCATACGAGTTGCACTAAATACCATCCTTACATGCTTTTTTATGTAGTTTTTACTACATAAATAATATTGATAATGTTAATGTATAGTTGTTCCGTATATAAATACAGTGATTTAGAAAAAAATAGTTAATTTCAAAAAAAAACTTTGGTCATCCAAAAACAACAAAAATGGTATAACATAAAAGTAAAGAAATTACAAATTTTTTAATGCGTATCTATAAAAAAACCAATTTACACAATTGCCGATTATCTGTCAGTTTACCGATGTACTTTGTTATTTGCGTATAATATATAATTTCTTTATAATAAACTTATACATAAAACAAGAAAAAAATGCTAAATATGTTTTTTTTTGTTAATGTAAAGATTTATGCAGTTTTCAAGTATAGTCTATATGCGTTACGTATCTTTTAGACAAAGGACATCTTTATTACAGTAGTTTTCAATTATATTGCAGTTGAAAAGCAACAAAATCAGTTTTGTCATGCGTTGAATACAAGTAAAAGGTAAAAAATACAAGATGTATGCTAGTCGGTCTTATTGTACAGACAAGCAGTTACAGTCATTCCGTCTACAAGGCTTTTTCTTAGCGAATGATAGCTTTATATACCAAGTTCAAATAGATATATGCGTTGATCAACCCGCAGGTACTATTGCGAGTATAATTACGCGAAAAAAAAACTTAGTCATATGGTGTCTTCTTTTTGTCATATTCCGCATCATGTATTGATAATATGTAAACCTGCAACTTTGGATTCTAAAAAATTGTGTCTTGCTTTGCTAAAAAACATTTTTACGACAGAAACGAATAAACGGATTTAGGGACTAACAAAATATTTATATTCTGTGCCATTTTGTACAAAAAAAAATAAAAATTTGAAGATCATAAAAAAGTATTGTCTATTGTGTTGCAAGCATGGTACAATGCATATGATACGTAAGTTTTTATTAAATCGATTTTTAACCTACTCAAAAATTTTTTCGACAAAAATACACTATACAAAATAGTTGCAGATTTTTGTTTCAAGTTTTTTTGCGATCAGACGTGTAAATGCAGTTTTTTTTATTTTACAATTAACAGAGTATAGATTTTCTAATAAAAGGCTAAACATAAAAACAAAAAAACATGAAACTGCTATATACAAAGTGCGCTACAAAACTTTAAAAGATATTAACACACATATTTAGTTTTTTCGGATTCTTTCTAAAAGGTTGAATCATGTTATACAACGCACGACAAGTCTCAATTTTACTTTCTAGACATTTACTAGTCAGCCTTTTGCGCTTAAGAGCTTCAAAAGGAATTTTTATATACCTTTTTGTATTTATCTTGTATATAATTTTTTCAAATATAAACTTTCATAAAACAATTTAGACTATATTATATTAAAAAAAGTAAAAAAAAAACTTAAGACGCAGTTAAAGTATTAAAATTATTATTATCAATTTTTTATATACGTATAACATGATTAATATGTTCTTTCTTCTAATTCTAGTATCAAAAAAATATAAGGTATACATTATCAAACAAAAAATTTTTATTGTCTTTTATAATATCTGTTAGAAAACATATACATATTTTAAGCGTTATAATACTTTTATAGCAGTTTGTAGCGCTATACTAGCGCCAATAATGTACAAAGTTTGTCTATTTTTTGGAAAAGATATCACACATCGGCTGTGACGGTGCCCATACGAGCTAGTATAAATTTCTGCGAGTTTTAGGCAAGTGCGTCAAACGGTAATGTGAGTTTTTTAACGCATATTTACTGTGATATTAATATAATAAAAATTTCTTTTGATTTTTGTACAAATATAGAGAAATACAGCTGTAGCGTTCGTTTAGAATATACATTAAAACAGGTTTAGTAATATCTTACAATAACATTTATGTTTGTATATAAATATACAATTTTTGCCCATGTTTATGTAGACTAAAACAATGCTTCTTTTTTGGGGTTTTTATTGGTCAAAAGAGTAAATATTAGTAAGATACGAGCTATCAATGCGCTTCTGCTGCAATAAAAAAATATGAAAAATACTTTGTACATGTAAAACTAGTGTCAAAAATGGTAAAAAAAAACACTATTATAAATTTTTAGTTAAAGCTTTTTTTTCACACAGAAAATAGAAAAAATTCGTTTTTATTTACACGAAAAACCAATAATAACATGCTCTACGATGTGGCAACAAAATTTTACCTTTACATGAGCATTGCAAAACACAAATACATTTCTACAAAAACCATAGTTTCAAAACACCCAGAATTATATACGATAAGTTTATAAACTTTCATTTTGTCTATAAGTAAGTTAAATATATATCCCGCATGTGCAAATAAAAACTACACATATATAATAGTAAGTATTAGATTTAAGGATACATTTTACTTAAGAAAATGAGTGTAGAGTTTTTTTTTTTTTTTATATATGGTTATGCTTCGTAAAAAATTTAAAACAAAGTGCAGGAATAATATGTGTATATAAATTAAAATGAAAATAATTACATAATAAAATTGACAATAGAGTACCCGAAAGGGAGGACGAGGGGGCAGGCGGTAGGCAGTGGCGTAGCCAGGATCTTTTTCTGATCAGGACTAGTCAGTGTTTTTTACAAAAATATGAATTAAAAACACGATTTATGAAGCGCAAAATCTTAATTATTTTTTTTAAAAACTGCTCAGTAAAAAATTTTTTAATTTTATAATTTTTAATCAAAAAAATCACTGCACAAAAAAGACCCCCCTCCCCCTTAAATTCAGGCGTAACTATTTTTTCCAGGGGGGGGGCGAGGCCCCCACCTGCCCCCCCCCCATAGCTACGCCACTGGCGGTAGGGAAGAGTGTCCCCCCTCTGTATGAAAATATCACGCCTTATATTAAAAGGGGGGGGGGGTATTTTTTGTGCAACCATTCTTTTGATTTTTAAAATCCAAATAAAAAAGTTTTTATCAAAAATTAAAAAAAAAAAGTCATCTACATCCCTTAAATATGTTTTTAAGATTTTTTTTGAGAAACACTGACTACCTCCCGCTTCACTAAAATAGGGTACACCACTGAATACAATTATAAATCTTTTCTATGTTTTGTTTTGATTATTAATCCAGGTATTGAAAAATAATTATGGAGTTTCTAACATGGATTTGCAATAAATGGGTTATATTACTGGATTTGACAATATTCTTTTATTTTTATTTAATTTCATTTTGCTATCCTTTTGCTGTATTCAGGGTATGGAAAAAATTAGTTGTATTTTAATTTCATATGGCAGGCAGTTATTGTAATTGCTCTTTACAAAAAACAATTACTGTAATTGCTATTTTATAAATGCATTTTTGTCATTTGCTCTTGCAAATAAACAAATTATTGATATCAAATAATCTTTAATATATGTTTTAAAAAATATAATTTTACAGAATATGTTTTTCGGGAACGCAATTTTTATTTTTCTACTTTTAATTGCACGATATTGCCTTCTATAATGTACATATACATAAACATACAAGCAAACCCATTTATCATTTTTATGTTTGTACGTTTATTAAAATCTTTTAACAATAATTATATATCAATATAAAAATCTTAAACAATTGTAAATTTCGGGTACCTGCATGATCAAAAACAACATTTCAAAACAATAAATGTATAAACTTTAAAAGAATATGTCTTTCGATACTGAAATTAACTTTTTATAGTCATTTAACAAAAGAAAAGACATTTACTTATTTATTTGACTATAATAAAAAATACATATTTAATTTACAACTAAATTTTAAAATGCCCAAAAAATTTACAGTAATATGAAGATCTATATATAATTACTAAAAATACTTTTTCGATACATACTCTGCAAAAAAACAAAATCACCTACTTTTTTACAAGTACTCTAAACGACAATCAAAATCTATTTAAAGGAATTTTGAGCGGTAAAATAGAAAAATTTCAATTATTGCAAACAATTTTTTAGCATAAACCAAAAAATCAATGATTGCAGGTAGTTAATTTGCGATAATTGCAATTTCAATTAAACTTTTCGATACCCTGGCTGTATTATTTTACAGTCATTTAACCATTTGTTCTACAATTTTGACGGCTCTAATTTACCTAAAAGATTTATAGAAGGGCAAAAATTATAGTGAGAAATAGTCTAACAGTAATTTTTTTTCAGTTGTAAATTGTAATTTTGACATCACTATTGCAGAGTCATAAAGGGATTTCAATTTTAATTATGTAAACACACAAGTATAAAACTTTTATTTTTTATTAGAAAGCATTAACTATTTTATGCACAATTCTGTTTATAGTTGACGCAAAAACGTGCGATCTGTTGCAATTGACCATATCCGTCAGAATACTAAAATCAATGCATTATTTATATTATTGTTTTGAATTCGAATTTCGACGAACAATCTTTTGTTTAGGAAAAATAAAATATCATGTCTAAGATATAACTAGGTTATAACAAACATGTAAGGTCGACCGGTATGTTATTTTGTAGCAAAAAATATGAATTTTGATTTGAAGCATAAAAGTATTAAAAAACTATATTTTTACTGATTTAAGTAATACAGGAAAGCGCAGCAGGTATAAAAATACTCTTAGTATTTGTCTAATGTTTTTTTTTGTTTACAAAAACTTATTGCCACGAAAACCGATGCTATATGAGCATAAAATACAAGAAACAGCACTTTAATAGGTAAATTTACTGTAACCCTGTATTTTATCCAGCTGACGGTTCAATAATAAAAAATAAAGCAATAAAAAACTTAAAAGTGTCTGCTATTTTATTTATAGTATTTTAAATAAAATAATATTTTAGGTTTATACAACGATGCAGCGGTCCAACTAAAAATGTGAAAAATATCGCGAGGCAATATTTATTCATTGTTTGATATTGGCAATTACATGTAAATTAAGTATATTATCTATTCGTAAAATATTCTACATTATATGTATACACAATTTGTATTTTTTTTGATCATATTATTTTTTCAACAAGCAAGCACAATTTGATCATCCATTATAACAAATGCTTTTGTACTTTTTTTTATAAGTCGCTGATTAATATTAATTTTGTATACAAAACACTTAGGCAACGCTGTGTTATCGTTTTGTTCATTATGTAAAAAACAATAAATGTAATTGTAGATTTTTATAAAATAAACGCCGAATTTATTAAAAAAAGTCAACGATGTGCACATATTGTTAAAACTTATGTATTAGAAGTTTTACCTGGTTATCAGGGTAACAAAACGGGAAGAAAATGAATAAACCCCAGTCAATTGCCAAACCGACAAACCCAAACCTAAACATATAAGAACAGATCTATTTTAAACTACTTGTGACGCTTTACAAATCAAATAAATATAAAACCAAAAAATTATAACAGCAAAAAAAATATATTATAACAGTAAAATAAAAGAAAACATTTTACTGCTAAAACAAAACGTTTGTCTCTGTAAACGGGCAAAAAAATTTTTGAGTTTGATTATTTTAACTTCATGACCTTCTTATATAATCAATTTTTTTAAATTTTAACCCAGATATATACACACAAGCATGAATTTAAGTAATAAACTAGGTTATTCTATTGATATGCCTCCTTTTTTTGTATTTTAATGGTTTTTTATACAAAATAAGCAAGCACAGTAAACACATTGTAAGATATTATGCATTTTAGTTGCAAATTGGAGTTATGCAATCTTCTTATGACCATTAAAGTCATTGAGAGCGTGGTTAAGAATAAGTATTCCTTCCGTTTTACATACTATATTTCCGCAATCTTTATTATAAAAATAAAATCATTTTTATTTTATTCGGCGTTATATTTCTCGGTGCTCCTTTAACAGACCAACAATCAAAATTTTGAAATCAGAAAATCAATGAATAAAGTAATTAAAAATTAGCTAATTTTTTTGAAATATACACATTTTAAAATTTGCCAAAACAAAACAAAAAAAAGTAAACCGCAAATATTTGGGGGCTATGATTTACAGATTTTTAAGAAATTTTACACAAAACATTTTGAAAAGGTGCATTTTAATGTTTTAACTTCCTACAAATGTATTGGTATATAGTATTAAAAACTAAAATATAAATAAACTTTTGCTTTTTAACATTATAGTTTTTGTGTCTTATGATAATTAATTTAATTTCTATTGATTTAACAAATCAAAATTATACATATGAGTATCCTATTAGTAATTAAAGTAACAACAATAGACCAATTTTGGTTGTTTTTATTTTTAATAGCAACATTTTCTCATAATTATTCGGTATAGCCTCACTATTTTACGTTTTTTTATTTTTTATTTTTAATTTTGAATTTTTGAATTTTTGAATTTTGAAATTTTGAATTTTTGAATTTTTTTTATTTTAAATTTTGTAATTTTGAAAATTACATTTAAAATACGAATCATTATAATGCAAACATGATAGTCTAATCAATTTGTAAATAAATACTTTTTTAAATATTTTTATTATATTAGTTTCTTCATTCATTCAAGCACCCATATACAACCAAACATTATTTCAATAGTTTTCATTATACAAAAAGTTATTAGTTATGTATATATTTGCTCATAATGAACTTTTTACAGTTGCGTATGATTCAAGGTTTTCTAGTGTCTTTTCGTGATTAGATTCCGTATTTACATATTTTTCATAAAATTCTGTTCAACTGTCTTTTTTCAGTATTTTTATGGTATACTAGTATTTCAAGTTTTGTCGGTGGCATTTGTCTTGAGATTTTTTTTCATATCTTTGTTATTTTGTCGATCTTTTGTTTTGGATATTTTGGATCTTTTCTTTTCTTTTCTCTTATCAATATTAATCTTCAAAACATTGCATTTTCAAAATAACAGGATTCAAAATACAAAAATACAAAATAAAAAAATTTCAAAATAAAAGGAAGCCACGTAATTATTCAATACTTGTTATTCTATTTGCTGTGTTTTATAATCTTTAAAAATCAATTTTGATTTCGGCATTTTGATTTTCGGCATTAAACGCCTTCACGCATTTTCTCCATAAACGATAAGAACCAAAAACTTTTTATTGGAATAAACCCATAATCATTAATTGATCGGAGATGATCTTTTAATATTTTTAAATTCATGATAAGTATTGAATATAATAGAGAGGTGCTTTAAAATCTTAATGACTTAATTCTAAAGAAAATGAATTACATATAATTTCAGATAATATGTTGGTCATCATCATTCTTCTTACACGATTATATATAAGAGTTTTTGCACATTCGAATTAGATTCTTATCATAGATAATAATTAATTATTTTTTTAAAATATTCGAAATACTTTTATTTTTATAAAGAAATTTCTTACCGAAATTTCTTTCTAAAATTTATAAATAAATTTTGATAACAAAACTATATAACATTAAAAAATACAATTCTAATGATGTTTTTCTATTTCTTGTTTTTAAGTTTGATATATTCAGCGAATGTCATCGAGACCAGTAATGGAAAAGAAACTGGTTTTGAAAATAAAGTATATATCAACGAAGCAGAACTTTTAACCATATCTTCAACATTAGACACTGCAAAATTGGCGGATGAATTTTCGGTTAACGAACCATGTTCTAGTGGAACCTCCTCAAGCCCCGTATATGACACATCGATCATAAGAAAATCTGAAGAAGAAAAAGATGCCAGCAAAACCGGTGGAAACTTCCATAATAATTTAAGCGAACTGATACCAAATCCTATTGCAGTAAAATCCATGGAATTCAATACATTGGGAAACAAAATAGTTATAAGTTCCAATTCATCATATAACAAATTGCTAATGGAAGAAGGACTCGATACATTCTATAAGTTTATAGAACTCTTAAAAGTTCAGAATAAGTCAATTAAAGATTTAAACGTATCCTTACTTAATATCACCCTGAATATGGATAATAATAACTTGACACTATTAGACGATTACATAAGAACTGAGCTCACGCCCATACCGGTGTCTATATGTAACGATATATTTGATAAAATACAATCTATCTTACAATCCGACGACTTCGAGGGGATGAAGAAATGTAAAGAGTATCTTAACGATATTTTATGCCATGACGAAAATGAAATATTTAATGATAAAAGCTTTCAAAAAGAAAACAGACACACAAATGATAATTATAAATTTGTTAAATCAATTATTTGCGACACATATAAATTTTATAAAGAAGTAAAAAGAGAGACTTGTGAAGTAGATGTTGTTTACTTATGGAGGAATGTACTTCAAAATGCAAAAAAATATTTGCGCCCGACCAACCAAAAAAGGAAAAGTTATGACTTAGAATAAACAGTCGTACCAGAAAGACTTTTTCATAGTATAAAACTGTTATATTTCGACGCAAATTTATAAAACTACAATAGCCTAAGCCAGGGGTTTTTAACCTGGTTATTGCGAGTACATTTGTACGTTTATATATTTTTTAAGACTCTATAGTTCATTTTTAATTTATTAATGCTGATTTATAATAAAAACATTGATAATCTTTTTTTGGGTGTTTTTTTTTGTAGTATCGAGGTTTTTATTGCATAAAAGAGTAGTATAAATACCTGCTTAAAAAAATTGGATCTGTATCATCAACACGGTTAATTCGAAAATGGATATTTCTTGTCAATCTGTCATTTATGATATAATTATCCAGGCTATTGTAATATCAAAAAATGACTTAAACAGTAAAACTACAAATTACACTGTAAATCATGTTTATTTAGGTATTTTATACTTAATACTTTTTTGATTTTTTAAAAAATATAATATAAATAATATTATGCATTGGGGCATTTATTATTAAGTTTTTTACAAAGCTTAAGAATTTAAAAGTCTAAATGTCGTATCAAAGATGTATTTATGCTGTAGCATAAAAAAACGACAAAATTCTACTTTTATCATTTTACATAAAAAGTTAATTGCTTGAAATTTTACAAAATTTTTCAAATAACACCACATTTTTGCTATTGCTTTTTGTAAAGTATCATTGTATTTCGGCGAAAAAAAACATTTAAAAGGTTTTTTTACAATGCTTGCGTTTCTGCATCTTGATTTACCTTTTTAGTCTTTTTTTTTGAGAAATATTTTCATGCGCATTTTTTTCCTTACTATTTCGTATTATTAAGTAAATTTTTACTTATAAGTGTATTTCGTTTCCAAAAAATTTACATATTACCATTTTATATTAAAAAACATGATTTGGGGTTTATTTATGTTCAAGAAGGCCTTTATTTACTTTATTCACTCAAGAAAACCTATTTAAATTGGTTATTTGTGAACTGCAGTAATACTTAATATATCTAATATAAAATCATATTACAATACAATTTAATTATATAAATTTGTACAGAATATCAAAAATAATCACTATGTTAAAACTTAGTGTTGGCATTCAAAACGCCTTATGATGAAAGCCGAAACAAAAGCAAGGCTTAAATGCCTTGCCATTGGTTTTATATGACAATCTGAAGGCTGCAACAAGTAGAATTACGAATATGCATCGTTTCCAAGGGTCAAACTTGCCATAGGACCATTTATGACACGAAAAATATAATAAAGAGCATATTGGACCATTTCGGGGCAATGATAAAAACACCTTAACTATAACAAATTTATTTGTTTTAGAAAGATAAGAGAAATATAAAAATAAAGTTTTTATAAATTTACGGTTACTTCATGACATCAAAGCATTATCAAAAGCTCTAGACGCACAGGCAGCCTCAACCAACACTTAGTATCTTAAATGTCTATGCAAACTTTGTATTTGTTAAGTCATCTGTTAATATTGGTATGTAGTGCTTTGAATAATATAAGTTTTTAAGCGAGTAAATTGTTTTACACATATTGATGCAACAAAAAAATAAAGCAGATCTCTTGCTTTCACTATTGGTAAAATATCAACAGAACTAGGCAATTAGACATTCTTTTTTATTATAGCAATCTGTCTAATCTGTTTTTGGAAATACTAAAACGTATATTTTTTTTTTTTTTTTTATAAACAAGCCCGCATTAGAAATCTTGTTTTGCAAACTTTTATAAAAATTTGTTTTTTTTTGCAAAATTTATGTTTTCTCGACTGTTTTGTTTTTTTTATTAATTTTTCTGTTTTTTAAACTTGACAGCCCGTCAAATTACCGATTTGCATTTATGTTTTTAGGGATACCGAAGTCTTAGAACAATATGGGCGGGCTACCACTTTTTTGTTTCTTGCCCAAAATGAGCATAATAGCCAAATATGGTACTTCCTACAAAATTTTGTTTTTGTATTTAAATTTATCTTACTAAAAAATCTTATAGTTATTTATGTGGATTTTTAGCTATAAATTTTGTACTAATTAATTTGCGCTAATAAATTTTTAAACGCGCAATAAAAAAAAGCTTTGACGTTTTTTTAAAAGAACAAAATCTTTTATCAAGAAATCAATAATTATAACCATAAGTGTTAAATAATAATTTATTTGTCTATCACCGGACACAAAAGCATTCGTTTGTGATCTGTAATTGCACTAAAGAGAATGTGAATGTGATTTTTATTAGCGTTTCTATTCTACATGTTTCGTTAACGTGTCGTTGCAAATTTTTTTTTTAAAAATACTTATTGATTTGAACTTAAAATAACATTGTAAATCTTTCTGTTATGAGTGGTGACCACTCAGAATATTCTAGACCATCTTTTTGGACTGATTGTACCGATAAGAGAAATGAGAGGGTGAATAAAGAAAATACGTTGCTGATTGATCAATGAGAAACCAGAATTGATATTAATATATTTTAATTATCCTTTATCAAACTTAATATTTATAAAAAGCTTAAAAAGAGTTTTCAAATAAGTATATAACTATTTTCTAATATTTTTGGACATGGCGACAGCAAATAAAACTGACAATAAAGAACAAGAAAAAAGCGGACAAGGCTCGATGGTAAATCGGTGCAAAAAGGACGAGTTAGTTTCTTTAGTTAGGGAATTGTAGTATGAAATGCGCCTATAAGCCAGATGTTGTTGAGTTTAAAGATCAGCAGGTATATAAGGTTAAGTAGAAATCGCTTAAGGAGACGGCCATAGCCGCGGGTATATACACAATGGGAAACAGGTTGACTGAAAAGAAAGGTGAGAAAAACAAAACGAGTAGAAGAGGCTATACCGGTATGCTGCAACGAAGTAATCCATGGTACATTTCTCTGGGTTATAGAAGTAGGGATTGGGTTGAATTCAAGGGTAGAGTCGCAGATGAATTTAGCGAGAATTTTACGGAAGGAGAAATCATGGAGAGGCGACAGGGATAAAGGGTTTTTTGAGTAGAACAGTTTTATTTTGCATTTAATTCCGTTAAAAAGAGAGGGATAAAAATAAATAAGAAATTTTTTGTAATAAAAGAACGTATTTCTTTTGATAAAGATGGTATACCTTTTAATAAAATTCGTATTTATGTAAAAATAATTTATTTTTCATATAAAAAAGCACAAACGCGTGTACAGGAAACAAGAAATCTAATCTAATCATAAATAAATATAATGAAAATAAAACCGATTTGGGAATATCTGAATGTTTAATGTTTCATGAAGCATTATAAGAAACAATATTCTTATATAAATGTTTACGGGCTGATTAGCTTCTACCATAACTGGGGGTAGACGACGTGTTCTTTGAGAATAAAAATTATTAGTTTGTGTTTAAATGGATGAAACACATACAATGACTTATCATGCTTTGGAGGACGAGCTATTTGATATGCGAACTTAGAAGGTACACAATCGACATTTTTTGTTGTCTACGATCCTTTCATTACACCATTTTAAATATTGATATTTTCCCATTGCCAGAAACAGTTGTAAAAATATAACTGGACGCAATGAAAATGTCGAATGGTTTTTTTATGTAAAAAATGACGTCAGTGACGAAGAGCTAATATACCTGAATGAGGCACGATTTCAAGTTTTAATGAGAACGAAGAGAGGCGGCCCTAGCGTGGAGAAACCATAAACAGAAACATCCCAGCTATAAGAACTAGAGAAATAAGTGTATGTGCGGTTTTAAAACGTTCAGGTTTTATATATTTTTATCAACAAAGACCATTTTAAAGTGAATCTTTATGGGGTTGTCAAACTTCTAGGACCCGTATTTGAAGAATAAGGCATAAATAAATGTACGATAATTTTAGACAACGTGGCTTTTCACCAAACAGCAAATTTAAAGAATATTTGTGATGCTACAAACATAACACTTAAATTTTTTCCACTTTATAGTCCCCTCTTAAACCCGAATTAAATATTGTTTTGGTAAGTGGAAAACACAGCATAAATATAAGGGTCGTTAACATCTGAACGCTTTGCAGCCAAAAAGCACTGCCGCAGATACAAAAACCAGTGAAGATTGTAGCAGATTTTTTTGAAATATGCTTGGTTTTATACTCGAAGCTTACAGAAAGAGGTAACAAGTGATTAGACATTTTTTTAAGGTTTTTTTTACAATCGAAGAATGTTTTCATATTTCGTAAAACGTTAAACGTTTTTATCCTTTATAAAATCAATATAAAAAAAATACGGAGTGAATGTCAAAGTATTACAAATTGAGCGCCAGAAATACGTAATTATGTGCAAAGCATATTCTTTTTATTATTTAACCCCTCTTTCTAGTGGAATTGATTACAATATTTACCGTTTTGATCGAAAAACACTATATAAAAAACATATTGGGAACTCATGTCAAATCTACTTGGACGACATACTTGTGTATGGAAGTAGTATTTTATAACTCACGTACATTTTGTACAAGATAACAAGTATTATAGAGAAATATGGATTGCAGATAAATATGACTAAGTTAAATAAATGTTAAACAAAGATTCAATGTTTGGGATATGAGCCTACCTAGCATAGAACTAGACCAGACGCAACAAGAACACAAAAAATTAAAACTAATCGTGTACCAACTACAAGAAGACGCCTGCAAAGATTTGTGGGTTTATTGAATTATGAACCGCTGTTTATTGAGCACATAATTATAAAAATGAACTATTTTTCGAGCTTTTATCTAGAAAGAAACATACAAATGGACAGAAAAAAATGTGTAAAAATTTGGAATTGTCAAAAACCATGTTGAAAGAAAACTAGAATTATATATATCAGTTTAAAACACTCATCTTTTACCTAGAACGATTTATTATAATGCGTATTGTTTAAAATGTTATCAACACATAAACATTGTAGCAAATATAAAGCAGGTCACAGACCAAAGCAACGAGAAACTACTTTTACGGACCAAGAGGTTTAAGCAGTCGTTTGGGCAATAAAAAAAAGAATAATTGTTGCTTGTCAATACCTGGAAACTAAAAACATATATGGAGATATGATAAAACAATACATCAAGCCAGTTTTTTGATCTGTTACAGTATGACGGTGGTTTGACCGCAAAAGTAAAATACCAAATAACATCTAATACAGAGCAGTACAATTTACAAAAATTGCTGCTATATAAAGTAGGGAAACAAGCAAAGTAACGTAGAGCTGCAAAATGCAACTAAACAGTGAAATTTGGTTAATTTAGAACAAACAAAGAATAGCATATAAGTAACAATTAAAAAAAAAGCAGACAAAAAAAAGCAATGCATGTGCAAAACTTATGATATGAGACATACGGGCATAAAAATAGTTGATAACAGCAGATCATACGACAATAAGCAATCATAAAACTTTATCTAGCTAGTGATCATAAAAAAAAACTGGTTTATAATTGCAAGAAAATAATCAAAAACGTAACCAAGAAACAAAACTTCGAAACACCTACAGAATGCCAAACATGTGCAGACATAGCAAATTATATAGCAAGAAATTCTGGTATAAAACATCGCAAGAGCCCGGGGATATTTTCGCTGCTGATATGAATGTAAGAAAGTATAGACGAAACTCATGCTTGTTTGTATAGACTACTTTCGTATGACAGAGTGGACAGGAAAAAAACGCACAAAACAAGCACATAAGAATTGTGTATCTCAAAATAAGATATATTGCGATTTAAATATTTTAAAACTGAAGACTGACAATGGTGGAAAATTTTTCTAAAAGGATATGATAGAGTATTGCAAAAACATGAGTATTGAACGCACTTTTAGAATACTGTATAATTATTAGGATAACGGTAGAACTAAGCGTTTCATGCTGACATACCGAGAAACTGTAAGAAGATCTACGAAACCGATAAGAACACATTTACAATGATTGACAAAAAACTATAATGAATCACGGCACCGAGGTTTTTGGTTGACTCCAGAGATACCCATAAAAGAAAATACCTGCAAAATAATTGCAAAAAACGATCGGTATTTTGCAATAGAGGTTAGAAAAATATATAAAATTTTATTAAAGCTAGACAGGGGACACCTGTACTCATAAGAACTGAGATTGGGTTTGAACATGATATAAAAATAAAAAGAGAATGGAACAATACTCTAGAATGATTTTGGTGAAGTTATCATAATATAAATACACTTAGGGAAAATGGAACAATGGCATTTTACGCCATTACAAAACCGTGTAAGAACGAGAATATGTTGCCTGTCGAATCAAATGCAATTACAGACACTTAAAATTACTATTGAAACGCAAAAAAAGTGATTAAACACGATTTGACATGCGCAACAACGTATCGCGCAAATATGTACATTTTGCGTTTATCAAACGTAATAAAAAATTAAGTTTAACTTTTGCATTAAGTATACAGAATAATAATAATAGTAAAAAAAGGTTACAAGGAGATAATTGATTAGAATTATCTTTTTAGAAAAATTTATAGCAAATAAACAATCAAGTTTAATGCCTCCGTGTACAAAACAAAATAAAACACTCGCTTTTTAGTCGTGCCGTAGCTGAGATATGACTATTTTGTTCTGTCTTTTAGATAAAAAAAATTTATCGTGAACCGACATGCTAACAGAATAAAATTAAAAAAAAAAAACTATACTAAAAGATAAATTAAAGAAAAGGCCATTACCAAGTGACATAAGAAAAATGTGATCATGATGATAACAAAGAAAAAACTTGTTTGCAACATTCATTTTATTACAATTTTTTAAACTACAAAACTGGTACATAGGATAAGTCTTTTAATGGTAAAACTCGTAACAACAGCACCGGTTTTTTAATGATATAAACCATTTAATTACGAACTCCTGTATAACCTAATTTTTAGTTATATTTATGTTAATTTTATTTTTAATAAATATAGTATTACAAAATAACATCATTTAGACATAGCTTTTGTATCTGTGCATACCTGTGCATGAATGCATCATTTACCTTTAACTAAATTTACTATAAATTAATTTACTTTTGCGCTAAAACGCATTAGATTTTTATGCATACAATTGATAGAAAAAACCGCATAACAATAGTTTTCTAACCAGCAAATTGGCGTATATATAAAATTGATACGTTGAAATAACAGTAAAAAAAAAGAAAAAAATGCTAGTTTTTTAACTGTAGTTATATGCATTTACTGCTAAAAAATGCTTTAAGTAAAAAAATAGTAAAATCTTACAAGGCATATAACGATAATACAACCAAATTGCCATAACATAGGTAAACACAGGGCGGTTTGCTCTCTTTTTCTTTCTTTGGTGTTCGGCAAGCTTGTAAAATTGTTATACATTTGGCCGTTTGTGAGTGTACCAAAATGCATATACATGCCCAACCCCAGTTCTTAAAAAATGTAATAAAACATGATTTACATATCTTGCGGACAGCAATGATGTGCTAGAGCAGCTAGAGGGGCTTTTTTTTTATATTAATGTGAATCTGCAGAGAACTACCGAGCCTTTTTTTGTATAGATACTTGACTTTGCATGCATATTTAACCCCATAAAACGCAGCAGATTAAAAAACTTGTGTAAATTACAAGAACGAGCAAACTCAACCTTTTCCAGTAATTAAAAGCATGATTTGAAATGCTTTTAAAAGTTTTATTTTATAAATTAGACTCTACTGTTGTTTTTATCCGTCAGTTTGTGTTCCCAATTTTTACCCATTATGTTCTATGTTTTCAACAGATACGAAAAAAAATAACCACGAGAAAAACCATCAATAATTTTTAGCAGTTCGACAATAAACCAAAGGGTAGTAAAAAAACCACATGTATTTTTGTATTTATACGTCGAGTCATAAAAAAGACAGCGCCCATGGTGTATAGAACTAACCCAGACTATTGTATAAATTGCAAAAAGTGCATGCAAAGTAAAAATCATTATAAAAAATAGTAAAATTTGTTAACACGTGTATAAATAAAAAAAACGGTTAAAAGTATGTGCTTTGGTTACAAATATATTGTATTAATTATACTTGTATTTACTGGCGCAATTAACCTAATACGGTTTTTGTTCAACTAAAGCGTGTCATTTTGTGGTCCAGACAAGGGGTTTTTAACAAAGATAAAAATACCCACATTTGGGAAATATTAAAAAAAAAATGGGATAAAGCATGCATATATTAATTATAAAAAAATAATATAGAATACAATTGCAATTACTATAATATATATAATAGTAAATTGGTAAACGTATTTAAACATGCAAATATAGTATTTGCAGCTGTACACGTCGTTATAGTATTATATGCAAAATCATGTTTTTTTTTTTGCAGTAAGATGAGTATGTAACAGAGCATGCAGAGTGTTTTTGTATGCCCCGCTAAGAAAACACTTTGTAATGAATCTCTCAAACCTACTAAACTTAGTAAAAATTACAGGAATCAACATCCGGAATACACACCTATTGATGTATCAATACTTATGAAGATAAAAGAAAATAAAAAGTTTTGGTTAACTAAAGTGTCCCTGATAAAAAATTTACGTATATCCATACGTTAAGTCACATATAAAAATGCATGTCTCTTAGCAAAAAAGAAACAAAACCACACACGATTAGAAAAAATATAAAATATCAATCAGCGGAATTGATTGCTCTGTTTATTGCGCAAAAAAGAGCAAACGTGTTTGTTGAAACCTTTCTGTTTTAACAAAACTATCTCACCCAAGATAAAATCAATTTGCTCAAATTTATTAAACGTTACTTATTAATACAGTACACAACTTGCTAAGTTCTTTTAGCCTACAACTACATGAATCTACTGATATAGCAAACTATGCAAATTAAATTGTTTTATATGCAATTTGCATGTAATTTTTACATAAAATGCACAAAAATTTTTGCGAATCACTTAGTTAAACGACTCAACCTAAACATGTTTTTACTTATGTATTTGGCTTTTTTACTAGAAAATATTTAGGATTGAATTGCCTGCATGTTTTCAGTTTACACTATCAGTGTGAAAAGTATGACAGATATAAAAGCGGGATTTACAGCACTAATTAAGACTAAGGATCTAAATTTAAACATATCACTATTATCTATAAATTTGCTTTGGCTTTAAAAGCACTTGTTTAGTAGTACTTCAAATATACAGCGTAATACGTAAAAATGAAGAGCTTTACTAAAAAATGTAAACTAATATAAGGATTTTAAGAATACTATGCAGCGATGGTAGTTCCGATTTTTTAAATTTATTATGTAACACGAAGGTTTGTTGGCTTTCGAACAAGCACGCTATATCTTTATCTTATGACTGGTTTACCGAATAACCCATTATTTTTATTTAAAATAATTTTCTTGGATTTTTTTTAATGGTACTTTTAGTATTTTATATACGCTTATTATACTGATATATTTAAACAGATTCATACTAATTAATACTATATTAAAAACCAAAAATATTAATTATATTGTAGCTAACGTATAAAAAAGGGTTTAAAGAATTATTTAAACTAGGTAAATATCAGGCACAGAATAGAAAATTATTGCATTTGTAAAAATTAAGTAGGCATTTTAGGGGGTACTATCCCAGACAAAAAAGTCTTATGCTGTAGCAAAAAATATTTTAAAGCATATTGATAATTAAATTTTACACTATAATAAGAAATTTTCAATTTTTAGAAAACCTTTTTAGCATAAAGTAACTCTTACGTATTTTTTTTGACAACGTCTCATATTGTAATAGACCTCAAATTGAAGAGGAGTTTTTTGTTATTTAAACGTCTAAAGTTTGGTAAATTTATTATAAAAACCATCATTAAAAAATTTTTAGCAAAATGTATAGATTTCTACTTACATGCATCTGCATTTGCACTATAATTTTGTGTTGCCGTATGTAAAACTCATTTGTGCAAAAGTGCATTTTTATAAGCAGTGAATATTTAAACAAGAACCAACAACCCGGCTATATATGATAAATGACATCGGAATAGCTTGTACCAATATCAAACTATACGTCGAGTCATTAAAAGGGAAAATAAGCATTTCAGTCATCGCTTGTATTAAAAAATCGCTATTAACTTTGTATTAGGTAACATTTTCTATGTTGTATAAAATAAAAAGAGACAAATAATCGTAGTAGTTAAGAACTCTTAGTATGTATCATAAAAGTATTTGATAAGGTAGGTCGCAAAAAATAAATAAACGTATATAATTCGACTAGTTGTTAGATAAAAGTTACGATACAAAACAGGTATTAATTTTATTACACATATATATATAAGCATTTACAATATATTTATATATAAAATGTGTTTAAAAAAAACCTTTGGCAATAAAACAGGTCGAAGAATTTATACTAGTCTGTCAATACAAATGCGTAAAAACCTGTAAGAGCACATTTTTTACTAAGAAAAAAGAAAACTAGGCTGAACATTTGATATTGTATTTAAAAATACGAATAGAGCTACAAAACAGCATTACTTTCAAACCTGTAAGTTTTTTGTTGCTTTTTATTACAATATATGTGTTGTACTGCAACAAATACATAAATAAAAAATATTAATCTCCCCTTTAGCGATAGAACACTATTTTATATTATCTTCTTTACACTAGAACAATCTTCTACACCATTTTACCTGTTATGTCATATATACTAGCATAGCATCTGTATCATACATTGCATATATTTATTAAATTTTAGAAAAATATTTTTTTTATATTTACAAGTATTATCAGGAGGTGCTACGCGTACCTTCGCATCTGTTTTAAATGTCTTATCTGTGCTTGTTTTCGCTTTCTTTTTTTCCACCGTAGTTTATTTTTTAATGTTTTATTGTACAGTCATAAATACCTTCTTGTGGATTTCTTTTCCTTTACGAATAACATGTAGTGTTACATCTCAGCATATTTTTTTTTGTTTTTTTTTACGTTTCAACCAGTAGTCAGAGTTAAATTTTTCTCCAGAAGTGCTTAAAATTTTCAATTTTTTAAGGGAGGCTATAACCCTTGAAATTCTAAAAGAACCACAACCCCCAAATATATCGGCAGTACTTTTTTTCAGGCAGGCTACAGCCTCTTTTGTCCGTCACCCTTTTTTGTTCAATACCTCTCCCCATTCAAACCGCTTTACTTTCGACCACTAATTACAACATCAAATTTTTGAAATGTGTAATTCTAATTTAACATTAAGTCACTTAGTTTTTATACTACATCTGTGACAAATAACACTTAATTGTCGTTTAATTTGCATTTTATTGAAAAATCAGTAATTTTCTTTTTTATTAATTTTTTTATCGGATATATGATCATCGGGTAGCACCAACCTTCGAACCTGCTTTTCTCACTATAAATATTTGATTTCCTGCCTTGTGGAATTTTACTGTGGCCGTCAAATACCTACTAATCAAATATGATCCTACCAAGACAATATTATTCACTTTACCAAAATTACATTAACTTTACTTAACTTATTTTTTACATGTCTTTGTCTTACCTTGTATACCTGGTTTCTACACTGATGATTTTTTTTTTTTATACAGCATTAATAGTTCTTGTGGCGTAGCCAGGATTTTTTTTAGATGGGGGCACACAAAAAAAAATGAGCTAGAACGACAAAAAAAAATATTTTTTATTTTTTAGAAAAAATATAAGAATTTTGAAAAATACAAATTTTATGAAAGTATTTTTTTCGCATATTTTGAGGCCCCAAAAAAAGGTATCCCTTTAATTCAGGCATCGTTTTTTTCTGGGGGGCACGTGCCCCCCTGTGCCCCCCCCCCCCTCCTGGCTACGTACTAATAGTTTTTATTCTTGCTTATTTACATATCCTTGGCCAGAGAACAATAAACTTGAAATTTTACAATACATGTGTTGTGTCTGTTTGACCTATCCTGTAAAGAGTTTTATATGGCAGCATCCTCCGATTCTTTCTGTAAGATAATAGTCTAATTGCACATTTTCTGCGTCTTTATCCTTGCGTCTTGTTTTTTCATCATATGCTTTTTTATCATCCGTTCTCAATGTTTTTTCTTGAGTTCTTGTTTCAATTCAAATTTGTATATACACCCCTGCTTGGGTTTTCTTTCTTCTTCGTTTGATTACCCTTTCTATATTTAACAGTAAATTCATACTGTATTTTACACATTAAGTTCATCATAATGCTGTCGGGTATAAAATCTTTAGTATTTCAAATTATTAGAAGTAGTAAATATACAGTTTCTATGTAAAGTTTTTCCTGTTTTTGCGTTTCATCGTTATGTTAATTCTATATTTCCCACCAATTTTTTTTTGTCTTTAATCTGGTTTTTTCGTGATCTCCGTAATGTTAATCAATGTATATTATATTTACTATTTCTCTTTTCATAACCTTTTACAAACCAAATTTAAGCCACGTAAGGTGATTCAGTATAAAAAAAGCTGTTCCTTATAGTATAATCAATGTTTTTTTGATATTCGCTATTTTCTCTTGTAAAAAATCTTTTGATTATAAAATATTATATGTTTAAAACTTTATTGTTTCTATTTTTTACGTGAAGTTATGGCCATATCAATATCTTTCTCTACTCAAACTTTTTATTTAGATCTAAACCAATCTTTTTATTCTTATTTTTTGTTTTACAATTCTTTTTTTGCTTCATGGACTCAGCTCTTTATTTAACAATCTCTTATGTTTTTCGCTGGGCAAAATGCTCGTGTATATGCTTGTATCCGTACAGCTCCAAATAAAGCTAGCAAAGTTTATCGACTGTGTAAAAAAGCAACAAATAAACTTATTAAATATTTATCGCCTTTACCAGGATTGTATTGGCTTCTACATTGTATTAACATCACAAAAATATTTTAATAGTATCCCATAACACCCGTAATAATTTTTCCCGCAAAATCATAGTTTATCTTTTTATGCGAAATCTTAAAGATGTCCTTAGACCTGCTTATATTGCAATTCAAAATATAATCACCGCTTTTTTTCACCCTGTTAAAATTCTTTGTTGTTTGTACATCTTATCTAAAAAAACGCTGTCATTATATATTTGCCCGTATATCTATTCGCTTGTTGTTCCTGCTTACAATAATTGTCACTGTTGCAGTAAAAATTACCCTTTTTTACGCTTTACTTTCAAAGCGTTTTAAAAACAACTTGCTACAATTATTTATTCGTTTGCTCGTAAAACTCGAAAAGGAATCCTTTATCTCGTATCATCCCTTTTTGCATATTTCCTGTATGTTGAATTGTGTAAATACAACCGCGCTTTATATTATAGCAGTGGCGTAGCCAGCATTTTTTTCTGACCAAGGCTAGTCAGTGTTTTTTACAAAACTATGGGTTAAAACACGATTTATGAAGTGCAAAATCTTAATTATTTTTTTTAAAAAATGTTCAGTATAAAATTTTTTAATTTCATA